>OX328127.1:91264119-91550544 GCA_946811695.1 Gonocerus acuteangulatus | reverse complement strand
TAACATAACTTCCATATACACTGTATCCCGATTCCTAACATTCCACACCAAACTCTCTGCTCACCCGAATCCTCTTGGAAATCTCCTCTCCTCTGATACAATCCCTGATGTTCCT
Organism: Gonocerus acuteangulatus; assembly: GCA_946811695.1. Taxonomy (NCBI): domain Eukaryota; kingdom Metazoa; phylum Arthropoda; class Insecta; order Hemiptera; family Coreidae; genus Gonocerus; species Gonocerus acuteangulatus. The sequence goes on along the minus strand of OX328127.1, from coordinate 91,550,429 downwards.
CCACGTCGTCTCCAAAGGCGCTGGCCCCGAGACAACATTATAACGTAACTTCAATATACACTGTATCCCGATTCCTAACATTCCACACCAAACTCTCTGCTCACCCGAATCCTCTTGGAAATCTCCTCTCCTCTGATACAATCCCTGATGTTCCTCGACGTAGTCTCCAAAGGCGCTGGCCCCGAGACAACATTATAACGTAACTTCAATATACACTGTATCCCGATTCCTAACATTCCACACCAAACTCTCTGCTCATCCGAATCCTCTTGGAAATCTCCTCTCCTCTGATACAATCCCTGATGTTCCTCCACGTCGTCTCCAAAGGGGCTGGCCCCGAGACAACATTATAACGTAACTTCAATATACACTGTATCCCGATTCCTAACATTCCACACCAAACTCTCTGCTCATCCGAATCCTCTTGGAAATCTCCTCTCCTCTGATACAATCCCTGATGTTCCTCCACGTCGTCTCCAAAGGGGCTGGCCCCGAGACAACATTATAACGTAACTTCAATATACACTGTATCCCGATTCCTAACATTCCACACCAAACTCTCTGCTCATCCGAATCCTCTTGGAAATCTCCTCTCCTCTGATACAATCCCTGATGTTCCTCCACGTCGTCTCCAAAGGCGCTGGCCCCGAGACAACATTATAACGTAACTTCAATATACACTGTATCACGATTCCTAACATTCCACACCAAACTCTCTGCTCATCCGAATCCTCTTGGAAATCTCCTCTCCTCTGATACAATCCCTGATGTTCCTCCACGTCGTCTCCAAAGGCGCTGGCCCCGAGACAACATTATAACATAACTTCCATATACACTGTATCACGATTCCTAACATTCCACACCAAACTCTCTGCTCATCCGAATCCTCTTGGAAATCTCCTCTCCTCTGATACAATCCCTGATGTTCCTCCACGTCGTCTCCAAAGGCGCTGGCCCCGAGACAACATTATAACGTAACTTCAATATACACTTTATCACGATTCCTAACATTCCACACCAAACTCTCTGCTCATCCGAATCCTCTTGGAAATCTCCTCTCCTCTGATACAATCCCTGATGTTCCTCCACGTCGTCTCCAAAGGCGCTGGCCCCGAGACAACATTATAACGTAACTTCAATATACACTGTATCCCGATTCCTAACATTCCACACCAAACTCTCTGCTCATCCGAATCCTCTTGGAAATCTCCTCTCCTCTGATACAATCCCTGATGTTCCTCCACGTCGTCTCCAAAGGCGCTGGCCCCGAGACAACATTATAACATAACTTCCATATACACTGTATCCCGATTCCTAACATTCCACACCAAACTCTCTGCTCATCCGAATCCTCTTGGAAATCTCCTCTCCTCTGATACAATCCCTGATGTTCCTCCACGTCGTCTCCAAAGGGGCTGGCCCCGAGACAACATTATAACATAACTTCCATATACACTGTATCCCGATTCCTAACATTCCACACCAAACTCTCTGCTCATCCGAATCCTCTTGGAAATCTCCTCTCCTCTGATACAATCCCTGATGTTCCTCCAGGTCGTCTCCAAAGGCGCTGGCCCCGAGACAACATTATAACGTAACTTCAATATACACTGTATCCCGATTCCTAACATTCCACACCAAACTCTCTGCTCATCCGAATCCTCTTGGAAATCTCCTCTCCTCTGATACAATCCCTGATGTTCCTCCACGTCGTCTCCAAAGGGGCTGGCCCCGAGACAACATTATAACGTAACTTCAATATACACTGTATCCCGATTCCTAACATTCCACACCAAACTCTCTGCTCATCCGAATCCTCTTGGAAATCTCCTCTCCTCTGATACAATCCCTGATGTTCCTCCACGTCGTCTCCAAAGGGGCTGGCCCCGAGACAACATTATAACGTCACTTCAATATACACTGTATCCCGATTCCTAACATTCCACACCAAACTCTCTGCTCACCCGAATCCTCTTGGAAATCTCCTCTCCTCTGATACAATCCCTGATGTTCCTTCACGTCGTCTCCAAAGGGGCTGGCCCCGAGACAACATTATAACGTAACTTCAATATACACTGTATCCCGATTCCTAACATTCCACACCAAACTCTCTGCTCACCCGAATCCTCTTGGAAATCTCCTCTCCTCTGATACAATCCCTGATGTTCCTCCACGTCGTCTCCAAAGGCGCTGGCCCCGAGACAACATTATAACATAACTTCCATATACACTGTATCCCGATTCCTAACATTCCACACCAAACTCTCTGCTCACCCGAATCCTCTTGGAAATCTCCTCTCCTCTGATACAATCCCTGATGTTCCTCCACGTCGTCTCCAAAGGCGCTGGCCCCGAGACAACATTATAACATAACTTCCATATACACTGTATCCCGATTCCTAACATTCCACACCAAACTCTCTGCTCACCCGAATCCTCTTGGAAATCTCCTCTCCTCTGATACAATCCCTGATGTTCCTCCACGTCGTCTCCAAAGGCGCTGGCCCCGAGACAACATTATAACGTAACTTCAATATACAGTGTATCCCGATTCCTAACATCCCACACCAAACTCTCTGCTCACCCGAATCCTCTTGGAAATCTCCTCTCCTCTGATACAATCCCTGATGTTCCTCGACGTAGTCTCCAAAGGCGCTGGCCCCGAGACAACATTATAACGTAACTTCAATATACACTGTATCCCGATTCCTAACATTCCACACCAAACTCTCTGCTCATCCGAATCCTCTTGGAAATCTCCTCTCCTCTGATACAATCCCTGATGTTCCTCCACGTCGTCTCCAAAGGGGCTGGCCCCGAGACAACATTATAACGTAACTTCAATATACACTGTATCCCGATTCCTAACATTCCACACCAAACTCTCTGCTCATCCGAATCCTCTTGGAAATCTCCTCTCCTCTGATACAATCCCTGATGTTCCTCCACGTCGTCTCCAAAGGGGCTGGCCCCGAGACAACATTATAACGTAACTTCAATATACACTGTATCCCGATTCCTAACATTCCACACCAAACTCTCTGCTCATCCGAATCCTCTTGGAAATCTCCTCTCCTCTGATACAATCCCTGATGTTCCTCCACGTCGTCTCCAAAGGCGCTGGCCCCGAGACAACATTATAACGTAACTTCAATATACACTGTATCACGATTCCTAACATTCCACACCAAACTCTCTGCTCATCCGAATCCTCTTGGAAATCTCCTCTCCTCTGATACAATCCCTGATGTTCCTCCACGTCGTCTCCAAAGGCGCTGGCCCCGAGACAACATTATAACATAACTTCCATATACACTGTATCACGATTCCTAACATTCCACACCAAACTCTCTGCTCATCCGAATCCTCTTGGAAATCTCCTCTCCTCTGATACAATCCCTGATGTTCCTCCACGTCGTCTCCAAAGGCGCTGGCCCCGAGACAACATTATAACGTAACTTCAATATACACTTTATCACGATTCCTAACATTCCACACCAAACTCTCTGCTCATCCGAATCCTCTTGGAAATCTCCTCTCCTCTGATACAATCCCTGATGTTCCTCCACGTCGTCTCCAAAGGCGCTGGCCCCGAGACAACATTATAACGTAACTTCAATATACACTGTATCCCGATTCCTAACATTCCACACCAAACTCTCTGCTCATCCGAATCCTCTTGGAAATCTCCTCTCCTCTGATACAATCCCTGATGTTCCTCCACGTCGTCTCCAAAGGCGCTGGCCCCGAGACAACATTATAACATAACTTCCATATACACTGTATCCCGATTCCTAACATTCCACACCAAACTCTCTGCTCATCCGAATCCTCTTGGAAATCTCCTCTCCTCTGATACAATCCCTGATGTTCCTCCACGTCGTCTCCAAAGGGGCTGGCCCCGAGACAACATTATAACATAACTTCCATATACACTGTATCCCGATTCCTAACATTCCACACCAAACTCTCTGCTCATCCGAATCCTCTTGGAAATCTCCTCTCCTCTGATACAATCCCTGATGTTCCTCCAGGTCGTCTCCAAAGGCGCTGGCCCCGAGACAACATTATAACGTAACTTCAATATACACTGTATCACGATTCCTAACATTCCACACCAAACTCTCTGCTCATCCGAATCCTCTTGGAAATCTCCTCTCCTCTGATACAATCCCTGATGTTCCTCCACGTCGTCTCCAAAGGCGCTGGCCCCGAGACAACATTATAACGTAACTTCAATATACACTGTATCCCGATTCCTAACATTCCACACCAAACTCTCTGCTCATCCGAATCCTCTTGGAAATCTCCTCTCCTCTGATACAATCCCTGATGTTCCTCCACGTCGTCTCCAAAGGCGCTGGCCCCGAGACAACATTATAACGTAACTTCAATATACACTGTATCCCGATTCCTAACATTCCACACCAAACTCTCTGCTCATCCGAATCCTCTTGGAAATCTCCTCTCCTCTGATACAATCCCTGATGTTCCTCCACGTAGTCTCCTAAGGCGCTGGCCCCGAGACAACATTATAACGTAACTTCAATATACACTGTATTTGTTCTTATTTATTTTTTTATTTTTATTTTTATTTTTTTTAATTTTTTTTTTGTAAATGAATGTGTGTGTATGCATGCACATGGATGTATGTATACATACATATATGTTGTATATATTGTAAATAAATTGTTTCTTAAACTAGTGAACAATTGTAAAGACAGAAAAAGAGCCAAACATTATTACATCTTTTTCTTTATATATATATATATCTAATAGGGAGTTGAACAATGGTTGTATTCTCCCCTCCTATGTATCCATGAGTTATAGATCAATACATTACTATTTACATGTTGTTCTCTGTACAGGTTGTAAATTTCAATAAAGATAATAAAAAAAAAATCTTCAATTTAAAAAAATCTTCTTTCAAAATAATTGTGGTTTTTTGTTCTAGATTAAAAATTTCCGCCTGCAGTCAATTTTCAGACACAGCGTCGCCATTTTATTTTCGAAGAATTAAAACATATATTTTTTGGATACTTTAACATCTCATAGAAAACCTATGGCATAAAAAATGGAAAAATATTGATTTCTTTTAGCACTTTCCTCCGAAGGAAAGTAGCTATTGAGGTTGCACTCATGACGGAATTTTTGAAAAATTTCTTCAAATCTTTATCGATCCTACCTAGTAAACACCGAAAATGACCCCCGTTAAAATTTATATATATCTATATATATATATATATATATATATATATATATATATATATATATATATATATATGTCTGTTAACACGATAGCGGCCAGAGTTTTTGTTTTTTCTTCACGAAACGTGGTATATAGCGTTCAATTAGCAAACGGTTGAACGAGTTCGTTAACCACCAAAATCGGTCCACCGGACGGGGGGGTTTACTCCGAACCCAAAACACTAATTTGACCATGCCAGCCGTGATTTTTGTTATATTTCGACGAAACTCGGTATGTTTAGTGGTAATCTGCTGGTACAAATGTGTTGTAAAAATAAACTAAATCGGTTAATTAGGAGGGGGGTTTACTCCGGACCCAAATTACTAATATACTCATACCGGTCGTAATTTCTGCTGTATTGTAACGAAACGCGGTATACGTCTTGGGTAACTCATGGGAAAAAAGTGTTGTAAAAATGAGCTAAATCGGTCAATCGGAAAGGGGGGTTTACTTTGTAATATATTTCAATAGAATTAGCTTGCCGGACGTAGGTTCGCAAGGCCGCCGCAAGGAGCGCTATCTCCCACTAGAGGGACTGTGTCCTGTTCCTGCGTCAGATCAAATGACGAAAATATGAAGTTTTTAGTATTTATTAAGTAGTGTAGTAAACATAACTCTGGAAGCAAATTAATAATTGAACAGTTACTCATTTCAAAATTAAAACAGAACTATTCATGTTTTTATTTTATTTATGTAGGATATTTTAAGCAAATCGTTCTGGAAACCAGTCTACACTAACCAGATTCTAAGGAAAGTGCTTAGTTATGCAGCTCCTGCGTGACGGACTTTTTAATTCTTAAATTGCCGAAAATGAGAAACTGACGTACCTGGAGACCACGAATAAATAGAATGAAATATAGATATATTTCAAATAATCCAGGATTACCATCCAAGCCAAAATTTCTGAGCAATTTATATATTTTTTACGAGTATATTTTCTTTTAGGTTAGATTTTACTTATTATTAGGTAGATTTCTATTGTTGTTATTACAACTATACTATTATTTTATTACTGATTATTTGGAATTTATTTAGTTTTCTATATATTTTTCTGAATATGGACAATTAATTTTATTCATAAACTTAATAAATTATTACCTCATTATTTTCATTAATTTTTTTTTAGATCAGCCTTTGTTGGGGAGCTGTTCTAACAAATAAATATTTAACTTCTGAAAGGGTTTGGCAAATACTCCTGATAAATACTCATGTCAGATAATATTTGAGAAAGGCTTCGAATACAGTTAGTGGAGATCTTAACTGGCTCATCATAATCATAACTCGATTATCATAATCTTAACTGGATCATTATAATATGGATCATTATAATCTGAATCATCATAATCTTAAGTGGATCATCATAGTCTTAACTGGATCATTATAATGTGGATCATCATAATCTTAACTGGATTATCATAATCATAACTTGATCATCATAATCATAACTCGATTATCATAATCTTAACTGGATCATTATAAAATGGATCATCATAATCTGAATCATCATAGTCATAAGTGGATCATCATAGTCTTAACTGGATCATCATAATCTTAACCGAATCATCATAATCCTAACTGGATAATCATAACTATATCATCATAATCTTCACTGGATCATCATAATCTTAACCGAATCTTCATAATCTTAACTGGATAATCATAATCATAACTGGATCATCATAATCTTAACCGAATCTTCATACTCTTAACTAGATAATCATAATCATAACTGGATCATCATAATCTTAACTGAGTCAATATTTTTTTTTTTTTTAATGGCGTGTCAACAATTAGGCTATTAACGCCGGGCTATCTACAGGTTGCCACCCTTTTCTAATGCCAACAGCACGTGGTCGGTCGCCACGTGGTTGGCCTAAGTCTATAATATAACTAACATTATAGTTTAAAACCTTGTTTTGATATTGTTGCGCGCCGAGAGGAAGGAATTCCTTCAAATGGATGGTAAGAGTTTCATAGCGAGACCCGTATTGTTGAAGACTGATGACAATGCTAAAGCCTGACTAGTGAAAGGAGGGTGTGGCTAATCCTGAATCAACCTAGAACCATCTAGAACATTCTCGCGCCACGATTTCAGCCGGTTCAGGTATTAGACAGAAAGGCTGACTTACAGGAACTCCTCCAGCCAACTGCACTTCAAATCTGTACTTATCCGTGGTCAGATTTTACAAGCTCGGAATTTTTTCTTTCTACGAAAGGAAACAAACATCCTGTTTTCGGATTTCCTCAATATATAGGAACCCTGCTTATGAGGCTGATCTCATTTCGCAATATAGAAGTGCCGAAAAGAAAATTTCACACGGGCTTTCCCCGTGGTCTAGTAGCTAACGCCTTAGATTCGTATGCGGGAGATGGTGGGTTCGATTCGACTAGTAATATGAGCCAACGGCCATAGCCACGTTGAATGCACCAGTTCCCGTAGATCACCGAAGTTAAGCAACGTCGGCCGTGGTAGAACCTGAATGGGTGACCGACCACGTGCTTTTGGTATTATAAGAGGGTGGCAACCTGTAGATAGCCCGGCGTTAATAGCCTAATTGTTGATACGCCATTAAAAAAGAAAAAAAACTAGTAATATGAACGGACACGGTCTTAGAAGACAAGTAAACAAAATACGGTACTTACGTAGTATTTGCACCGATCCCGAGATGTGGGTCTCGTTCAGGGATCCGGATCATGAAATGAGAACTCAAATGAAGCGTTTCTATTGGTTCATTCCTATGGGCAATTTCATTGGCTGTTCTTTCTTCCGTTCTAGTCATCACTAGTTTTGTGTTCACTTACTGTTAGGTTTTAATAAGTTATATTTATTGTTTCTTGTTTCACTTCTTAGTGTTGTGAATTTTCGCATTTGTGGAACAATCTTCAAATCGACGATGGCCACCAATTTTCGAATTTTCCAATGAGAAAGGATACATTTCGATACATTCTTGACAACATTTATTCTAAAGTTGAAAAATTATGTAATTTTTCGAGAAACTATTTCTCCACAAGAACGGCTAATTTTTACATTACGGTAGGAGTATATTAGAAAATAATACATTTACATTTTTTTTTTTTTTTTTTTTTTTTTTTTTTTTTTTTTTTATTAATTTACATGTTAGGTATAATAATAAGAAACAGATATTTCCTTTCCTCAACAAGCAAAATTAATTTTTCAGAGTCCATTATTCAGTCTGACTTTTCGCACTCGTTCGCAACTAAACCCCAGCTATAACGGGATCGGTTCGCACTTCACACAAGTTCGGACGAAAATCTACGAACGATATGGGCACAGTGGACGATATGGAGCCTCGTGTTTGGATTGTTCGTGCGTTTTCGTGTGAATTCGAATGAATTAATTTAGCAGCTTTTCGGTCCCGGTGGACGAGAAACCTTAAAGTTTCAGGTAATCTGTTTCTTTTTGCGTATATATTGTTTTAGAAGTAGAGAATATAGATAGGTTAAAAAACATTTTTATTTTTTTAAATATTTTTTTTTAATTTACGGAGCTCCAATTACGGTACGTAATGCATGGGCGTATATAAGGGGGGGGCTGAGGGGGCTGCAGCCCCCCCCAAAATTTTGATTTGATCGGTAACAATTTTATAAAAACCTTAAAAATAAATTAAATAAGATCATTTAGTTCATAAAACATAGTCTATTTTGGATGTAATAGCGTTTAAGTTGGCTAAAACTCTTCCAGGATCTAAATTGTTAGTATTCCACCCCCCGAAATTTTCCCAGGCCCCTCCCCCCCCCGAATGTAGTATTCTTCCATCAAACGATTGAACGAGTCCGTTAACCAACAAAATCGGTCCATGTGGAGGGGGGTTTACTCCGGAGCCAAAGTAGTTATTTGCCAATTCCAGCCATAAAATTTGTTATTTTTCAACGAAACTCGGTATTCGTTGTGGTCAACCGAAGAGAAAAATTTGTTGTAAAAATAAACTAAATCGGTTGACTAGAAGGGGAAGTTTACTCCGGACGTAAATTACTAATTTCATTATACCTGTCGTAATTTCTGTTGTATTGTAACGAAACTCTTTATACGTCCTGGGTATCTAATAAGAAGAATATGAAAATGATCTAAATCGGTCTATCTGAAGGGGGGGGGGGGGTGTTACTTTGTACTATGTTTGAATTGAATTCTGCCAAACGTAGGTTCGCGAAACTCATCAAGATCAATAGATCAAAATGTGAAGCTTTGTGTATTTATTACGTAGTGTAGTACCACGCATACACAAAACTCTGAAAGGAAATTAATTAGAAAATTAATAATTGAAACAGCTGCTCATAAAAAATGCAAAAGTCTAGAACAATTTATGTATTTATTTTATTTATCTATATAGGTTATTTACAGCAAATTATTCAGTAATGCAGTCTACACTACCCAAATTCTGAGGAAAGTGCTTAGTTATGCAGCTCCTGCGTGACGGGCTTTTTTCCATCTTTATTACAAGAAAGTATGAAAAAACGAACATTTGAGAAAATGTTCTCAAAAAAACTATGTTTTTCTGGCGTCTTCAATTTTTTCCCGATTAGCTTCAAAGGTTAACTGCATCTTCCTAATAATATTTGATAGTACGTAGGATTTTTTCCCGATTAGCTTCAAAGGTTAACTGCATCTTCCTAATAATATTTGATAGTACGTAGGATTTTTTCCCGATTAGCTTCAAAGGTTAACTGCATCTTCCTAATAATATTTGATAGTACGTAGGATTTTTTCCCGATTAGCTTCAAAGGTTAACTGCATCTTCCTAATAATATTTGATAGTACGTAGGATTTTTTCCCGATTAGCTTCAAAGGTTAACTGCATCTTCCTAATAATATTTGATAGTACGTAGGATTTTTTCCCGATTAGCTTCAAAGGTTAACTGCATCTTCCTAATAATATTTGATAGTACGTAGGATTTTTTCCCGATTAGCTTCAAAGGTTAACTGCATCTTCCTAATAATATTTGATAGTACGTAGGATTTTTTCCCGATTAGCTTCAAAGGTTAACTGCATCTTCCTAATAATATTTGATAGTACGTAGGATTTTTTCCCGATTAGCTTCAAAGGTTAACTGCATCTTCCTAATAATATTTGATAGTACGTAGGATTTTTTCCCGATTAGCTTCAAAGGTTAACTGCATCTTCCTAATAATATTTGATAGTACGTAGGATTTTTTCCCGATTAACTTGAAAGGTTAACTGCATCTTCCTAATAATATTTGATAGTACGTAGGATTTTTTCGATTCATTGAAATATAAAGATTTGATGGCCAATTATCGACGGATTTTTCAATAGAAACTAATTAATTGTTCCCAATTTTCGAAAAAATTATATATTTCTTTAAAATCCTATTTGCTTTCGTTCTCCTTTCGAAATAATTATTGTTTTTCGTTTAAGATTAAAAATTTCCACCTGCAGACTATCGCCCGTGAAAAAAGAGGGTTCATTCGTCAGATAGAGTGCTACCATTTTTTTTTCGAAGTTTGAATCTTTTTTTTTGTTGATACTTTAACGAACCATATAAAATGTTAGATATAAAGAATTGAAAAATATTGATTTAAGTTTTATTTATAAATTTTATATATTTAAGATTTTATATATTTAAGAAAATCACTTTTATTTTGGTCGCACAAGGTAGTATTAATCCTTAATATCTAAATATTACAGATACATTTTTCTGGTAAACATTACAGTATAAAAGTTATGGCTTCTCCATTTTTCTCAATTATTATAAAATTATCTCGATTATTAAGTAAATAAAAAAATCAGTCCCGTAAACGGCAATGAGGGCCCTGAGGGGCAGCTACTATAGAGGTATCTGATTCATGACCATACGGCACACTGGGGACATAATGTGGTCAGTACTATCCTCCGGCCGCCTGATTTTCCCCTTGACTACTGGAGTCATTAGCGGGAAGATACCCATTATTAAATTAATTATAGGCTGGGTTCGCCTAGGGACGGTCAGGGAGGCCGAATTCAACCCATGAACGAAGACACTAGAAGAAAAAATCTTTAGTACTATGCTCGGGATTTGAACTCAGGGCCTCCAGCTTACACTGTTCTGCAAAAAAAAACTTTTCTCCCCTCCCTTGAACAATTTTGCCTGTTTCTCATGTTTTCAGGTGTGCTGAGTCCGAAACTGAACTCAGAAAATTTCTATCACCCTCTGATTTTGAGAGAAAAGAGGAGAAACTTGGAAAAAATGAAAAATTGTATTTGAAAATTATTGTCTTTATTATAACAGATTTTTTTTTTCTTTTTCAACGGTAAAATATAATTAATTGAATCCTGCATGCTATCAGGTATAATACTAGATATGACACAACTCAAAAAATATACACACATCGTCAATGAGTATTTTTTTTTCTTTTGTACTCTTCCTAATCTGTCTCCCGCTGCAGTGTCCAGCAGTAATCCGCCAGCATCTTCTCATTCCATTTGCCAGTATATCTTTTTTCCATTCTGGATATGTCTTGGTGGAATCGTTCTCCATGTTCGTCCGAAACTGCACCCAAATTTCGGGCGAAAAAGTCTAGGTGACTATGCAGGAAATGTATTTTTAAGGACATATTGCATCCCAATGTTTTATATGAAGTAAGCAGTTCTTGGACTATTTTTCGGTAGTCTCTAGATTTTTCGTTTCCCAAAAACTTAGCACATACCTCTCGAAAAACAATCCAAGCCTTTTTCTCAGTAGTATTTAACTTTGCTTCAAAAGTGAGGTCCTTGAGTAGATGTCGAATCAAGATCAAAAACTGAAAAAACACTTTTAGCCATATTTCTTCAACCACTTGTAATATTCCCATCAAATTTTTTTTCGTTCAAATATACTTCATTGCGCTCAAAATCATCGGGCTTTTGAATTTTTTTCACTATGTTTTGATGCCAAAAAAAATTCGTCAAATTTACAAAAAACTCACATTTTTGGATAAAAAAACTAGAATTTCTCAAGAAACTGTGCGTGATAGACAGAATCTGACTTCGAATTCGTGTTCAGCACATTTGAAAACAGTAAGAAAGCATGTTTTGGTTTGAAGGAGGATTTTCGTGCAGAACAGTGTTATTAGTCCAGTGCTCTACCACTGAGCTAACCTCGCCCCTTTATTAGTCCAGTGCTCTACCACTGAGCTAACCTCGCCCCCTTATTAGTCCAGTGCTCTACCACTGAGCTAACCTCGCCCCCTTATTAGTCCAGTGCTCTACCACTGAGCTAACCTCGCCCCCTTATTAGTCCAGTGCTCTACCACTGAGCTAACCTCGCCCCCTTATTAGTCCAGTGCTCTACCACTGAGCTAACCTCGCCCCCTTATTAGTCCAGTGCTCTACCACTGAGCTAACCTCGCCCCCTTATTAGTCCAGTGCTCTACCACTGAGCTAACCTTGCCCCCTATTAGTCCAGTGCTCTACCACTGAGCTAACCTCGCCCCCTTATTAGTCCAGTGCTCTACCACTGAGCTAACCTCGCCCCCTATTAGTCCAGTGCTCTACCACTGAGCTAACCTCGCCCCCTTATTAGTCCAGTGCTCTACCACTGAGCTAACCTCGCCCCCTTATTAGTCCAGTGCTCTACCACTGAGCTAACCTCGCCCCCTTATTAGTCCAGTGCTCTACCACTGAGCTAACCTCGCCCCCTTATTAAGTAAATACTCGCTATTATTTTAATCGTTAATATTTTTTTTTTTTTCAAGCCTAGCTTTCTCATTTTTACCTAAAGATACAAAGCTTCGATTGCTTTTTATTGAGTGGAGGTCGTTGACCGTTAGTGATGGGAAGGTAGAATTTCCAAGGATTTGGTTGTGGTATTTTAATAATTAATAATTTCCATGGATTCATCTCCATCTTCTTCAACCAGGTACTTATTTCTTCCTCGGTGGTAGCCAAGGGAATGACATTTTTCTCGATCTGGGCTCCTTTTCTCCCCTCTAGCCACAGTATCGGCGGACGAATGGTGTTGAAGATCCCTGGTGTAGTTGGGATTCTGTCCGTTAGTAGCGCTGATGGTATTGCGTCTTTTTTTTCTGCTTCGATTTTCCTCGCCGTAAATGCCGTTCCATCCAAATATATATATATATATATATATATATATATATATATATATATATATATATTGTGTGTTACAGCTAGAGCTTATATGAGGCAAATGTATCATTAACCCACTTCCATGTACAATGTTTTTCTATATAAATTAGTAATAACTCTGGCCTCCTTGTTTTACAGCCCTGATGAAGGCTTGAATCTCAAGCCGAAACGTCGGCACAATATAAAACCCATTTTCTTATAAAAAATGTAGTTTTATTAAAATACCACGATACAATCCTAAAAACTTTGATTGTTTTATATCCTATAGATAGATAAGTAGATAAATAAATAGTCTTTATTAATCAACAAATCACAACATAAATATTAAACATCTAAAATAATGTGGTTGATTAAGTTAAGAGGAGAATTGTTGAAGCTATGTTACCACCGCTACTCTACTCCAACTAGCTATTGTCCTCTTTGCAATTGGCCGGCTCAAGAAGATATATACCACTTCATAGGTTCATGTAGGCAGCTGAAGGAAAGTAGGTTGAAGTGGTTGGGTGTGGAATATCTCTCATTTGGGGAAGCTCGTGGTTTTTTAAATGGGCGCAACTGGGAGAATATTGCAGGGTATGGTAGGGAAGCATGGAACAGGAGGAGTATAATTGTAAATAAGTAATAGGTGACTGTGTGTGTGTGTAAATTAGGGTGAAAATATAAATTATTTGTTCCTTGTTAATTAACGCTATTAGCTTATTGTGATGTATGTATAATTATATTTAAATGTTGTTAAATTACATAGATTACTTTTATAATGTTTTTTAGTTTTAAGTCAGTAGCTGTAATATAAGTTTGTAAAATGAATCCTCTATCATGTTTTTTTGCTTGTTTTGAAGTTTGTTTTTATCATATATTAAGGCTATTATAATGTTAAGTGTTACCTCCCTCTGATGGGAGTTAGCCAAGAGTATTTGTCTTTAGAGTCCTAAGTAGGATTATAGTAATTCCTTTTTGTATAGTATATATTTCTGTAAATACTCTTGTATAATTTGTTACAAAAAAAAATTATATCCTATATAAAAACGACTAATTGATTAGTTTTAAGGTTTTATAGTTTAAAAAATATATTATTTAATATTTTTCACTAAAGAAGGCGAATCAGTTTTCAGCAAAATTTTGCGATTTATTCTTTATCAACAATGCCATAGATCAGTTCAGTTCATGTTCATGTTCATGTAACTTTCTATCATAAGTAAAGCTCTATCATCTATCTATGTAACTTTCTATCATATGTAAAGCTCTATGATCTATCTATGTAACTTTCTATCATAAGTAAAGCTCTATGATCTATCTATGTAACTTTCTATCATATGTAAAGCTCTATGATCTATCTATGTAACTTTCTATCATAAGTAAAGCTCTATGATCTATCTATGTAACTTTCTATCATAAGTAAAGCTCTATCATCTATCTATGTAACTTTCTATCATAAGTAAAGCTCTATGATCTATCTATGTAACTTTCTATCATATGTAAAGCTTTATCGTCTATCTATGTAACTTTCTATCATATGTAAAGCTCTATGATCTATCTATGTAACTTTCTATCATATGTAAAGCTTTATCGTCTATCTATGTAACTTTCTATCATATGTAAAGCTCTATGATCTATCTATGTAACTTTCTATCATATGTAAAGCTCTATGATCTATCTATGTAACTTTCTATCATATGTAAAGCTCTATGATCTATCTATGTAACTTTCTATCATAAGTAAAGCTTTATCGTCTATCTATGTAACATTCTATCATATGTAAAGCTCTATGATCTATCTATGTAACTTTCTATCATATGTAAAGCTCTATGATCTATCTATGTAACTTTCTATCATATGTAAAGCTCTATGATCTATCTATGTAACTTTCTATCATAAGTAAAGCTTTATCGTCTATCTATGTAACTTTCTATCATATGTAAAGCTCTATGATCTATCTATGTAACTTTCTATCATATGTAAAGCTCTATGATCTATCTATGTAACTTTCTATCATATGTAAAGCTCTATGATCTATCTATGTAACTTTCTATCATAAGTAAAGCTTTATCGTCTATCTATGTAACTTTCTATCATATGTAAAGCTCTATGATCTATCTATGTAACTTTCTATCATATGTAAAGCTCTATGATCTATCTATGTAACTTTCTATCATATGTAAAGCTCTATGATCTATCTATGTAACTTTCTATCATAAGTAAAGCTTTATCGTCTATCTATGTAACTTTCTATCATATGTAAAGCTCTATGATCTATCTATGTAACTTTCTATCATATGTAAAGCTCTATGATCTATCTATGTAACTTTCTATCATAAGTAAAGCTCTATGATCTATCTATGTAACTTTCTATCATATGTAAAGCTCTATGATCTATCTATGTAACTTTCTATCATAAGTAAAGCTTTATCGTCTATCTATGTAACTTTCTATCATATGTAAAGTTCTATGATCTATCTATGTAACTTTCTATCATATGTAAAGCTCTATGATCTATCTATGTAACTTTCTATCATAAGTAAAGCTTTATCGTCTATCTATGTAACTTTCTATCATATGTAAAGCTCTATGATCTATCTATGTAACTTTCTATCATATGTAAAGCTCTATGATCTATCTATGTAACTTTCTATCATAAGTAAAGCTCTATGATCTATCTATGTAACTTTCTATCATATGTAAAGCTCTATGATCTATCTATGTAACTTTCTATCATAAGTAAAGCTTTATCGTCTATCTATGTAACTTTCTATCATATGTAAAGCTCTATGATCTATCTATGTAACTTTCTATCATATGTAAAGCTCTATGATCTATCTATGTAACTTTCTATCATATGTAAAGCTCTATGATCTATCTATGTAACTTTCTATCATAAGTAAAGCTTTATCGTCTATCTATGTAACTTTCTATCATATGTAAAGCTCTATGATCTATCTATGTAACTTTCTATCATATGTAAAGCTCTATGATCTATCTATGTAACTTTCTATCATATGTAAAGCTCTATGATCTATCTATGTAACTTTCTATCATAAGTAAAGCTTTATCGTCTATCTATGTAACTTTCTATCATATGTAAAGCTCTATGATCTATCTATGTAACTTTCTATCATATGTAAAGCTCTATGATCTATCTATGTAACTTTCTATCATATGTAAAGCTCTATGATCTATCTATGTAACTTTCTATCATAAGTAAAGCTTTATCGTCTATCTATGTAACTTTCTATCATATGTAAAGCTCTATGATCTATCTATGTAACTTTCTATCATATGTAAAGCTCTATGATCTATCTATGTAACTTTCTATCATAAGTAAAGCTCTATGATCTATCTATGTAACTTTCTATCATATGTAAAGCTCTATGATCTATCTATGTAACTTTCTATCATAAGTAAAGCTTTATCGTCTATCTATGTAACTTTCTATCATATGTAAAGCTCTATGATCTATCTATGTAACTTTCTATCATATGTAAAGCTCTATGATCTATCTATGTAACTTTCTATCATATGTAAAGCTCTATGATCTATCTATGTAACTTTCTATCATAAGTAAAGCTCTATTATCTATCTATGTAATTTTCTATCTTATGTAAAGCTCTATGATCTATCTATGTAACTTTCTATCATAAGTAACGCTCTATGATCTATCTATGTAACTTTCTATCATATGTAAAGCTCTATGATCTATCTATGTAACTTGTATAATTTGTTACAAAAAAAATTTGTATCCTATATAAAAACGACTAATTGATTAGTTTTAAGGTTTTATAGTTTAAAAAATATATTATTTAATATTTTTCACTAAAGAAGGCGAATCAGTTTTCAGCAAAATCTTGCGATTTATTCTTTATCAAAAATGCCATAGATCAGTTCATTTTCGTACGGGCGAAAAAAATTCTTTAGTTCCGGAGAAAACCTCCATTTCTAAAGTCCTAACATTTACATCAGGAAGGTATCGGATTTCAAAAAATTTAGCAGCACCCTGAAAGATCTCGTTGGAGAAAATAATTTAGAATGCCGGGCAAGGTTCAATGACATCGTCATAAAGCCTACTAGCAGTGACTCCTACAGAAGCATCATACGACACCTGGAAAGCAAGGAAGCAGATTTTCACTGCTACCAGTTACCTGAGGACAAATCCTACAGGGTGGTTATCCGCCACCTCCACCACTCAACGCCCCCCGAAGACATCATTAGTGAGCTCTCCAATAAAGGCTACTCCGTCAAACGAGCCCATAACGTACGGCACCCAGTCACAAAGGCCCAATTGCCGCTCTTCTTCGTCGACCTGGAAAAAAACGAAAAGAGCAAGGAAATTTTCCGCGAGCAATACCTACTGTACACAAAAATAAAAGTAGAAGAACCGCGACGCAGGGGCGATGTCATACAATGCCAAAACTGCCAAGAGTTCAATCACACCCGCACATATTGTCATCACAAATCAAAATGTGTCAAATGCGGATCTGAACACCCCTCTAAGGACTGCCACAAGCCAATCGAAGCCCCTGCGAGCTGCGCGAACTGCGGCGAAAATCACACTGCCAGCTACAAAGGGTGTGAAGTATATAAAGCACTCAAAACAATCAGAATGCAACGGCAGAGAACCCAGCTCAGTCATCAAAAAGACGCCAAGAAATCATTACCACCCAGCGGACCATCCCACTTCCCCAGCCTACAGCCCGTTCCAGCAGCACAAGTATCGTCCCATCGCCGGCCGAACGTCACCTACTCCTCCCTGCCAAGTACGCTCGAGAAAAAGAAGCCGCCTGTCCCTAAACCAGCTCAGAAACCACAAGAACCATCTTCCCTTCCTACCTCTTCTACTACTCCTCCGCAACCCCAAACCTTGCCTACCTTCCCATCTACTCCCGCCACGTCTAAGCAAACCGCACAGCACCCGGCTCAAGATCCAATGACCCTTTTCTCCTCTTTCCTAAATAAACTCGAAACCCTTCTTACACCTCTAATTAATCTGATGACCACCCTTATAGCACACTTCCTTCCTAAACCCCAGAATGCAACACTTCCATAATACCCATCTCTCAATTCTTTTGTGGAATGCCAACGGACTTACTACAAGACGACAAGAACTGACACTTTTACTAACTGACAAAAACATTGACATTGCACTAATAACTGAGACACACCTGAAAAAATCAATGTCATTCGGTGTTAAGGGTTACTCCTGTTATCGAACCGACCATCCATCTCTGGCGCAGCACGGGACTCTAATTCTAATCAAGAACCAGATCAAGCACCACCAAGAGTCCAGCATCGCTTCAGCAAGCCTGCAGGTAACTTCTATATCCCTTTCCCTTTCTCCATTCGACATCATACTGTCCGCAGTGTATTGTTCTCCCAACCACACCATTTACCATCCTGAATTCCTCTCAATATTCCAATCCTTTGGTCCCCGCTTCCTCACCGGGGGTGATTTTAATGCGAAACACCCCATGTGGGGGAGCCGTTCAGCTAACTCCCGTGGCAGAATCCTGTATGATATCCTCAATTCCCAGAATTATGTCCCTATATCGCCAAACACACCAACATACTGGCCAACTGATCCATCCCGCAATCCTGACCTAGTCGATTTTTTCATCTCATCTGGCTTGGGAGGCATAGCGACTTCTGTTGATTCGCTCCTCGACCTATCGTCGGACCATTCTGCGATCATTCTAACCCTCTTCTCATCCGCTGTACCCCGACCTCTACAACCAACTCTTACTCCTGGTCCTATCAACTGGCAGACATTTCAGCTCAACGTAGAGCGCTCCATAGACCTAAACGTTTCCCTAAAAACCCCTACAGACCTAGACAAAGCCACTGAGACTTTCACTAAAGTTATTCAGGACTGTGCCCGCAACTCATGCCGAACAAGGACAAGGTTACCTCCTCCACCCAAACTGCAACTCCCAACCCACATCCAAGAACTTCTCGCAGCCAAGCGTCGGGCTAGAGCTCTATGGCAAAGATCACGTTATCCCTCCGACAGAAACGCATACAACAGACTGACGCGACAACTGAAATCTTCCCTATCTCAATTCCGTTCAGAATCCTTTAATGAATACCTTTCATCCCTCTCTACACAAGACTGTTCTTTGTGGACAGTCACTCGTAAAATCCTTAGGTTTCACCCAATTCCTTCCCCACTCAAACGCAGTGATGGGTCCTGGGCCAGAAGTGACGTAGAAAAGGCGCTACTCCTCTCCACACACCTGACTTCAGCATTTTCCCCTAATCCTCAAACGAACCCCTCCCATGATGAAGATATCGTAGACTACCTGAATGCTCCTTTACCTTTGTCTTTCCCTCCCAAAGCTTTCCATCCGTCCGAAGTTAAATACATCATCAAACACCTCCCTAGGAAATCTCCCGGTTATGACCTCATCACCTCCACAATTCTCAAAAACCTCCCCCAGAAGGCCATTATATTCCTTACATACCTGTACAACTCAATCCTAAGAACAACCCATTTCCCGAACCCCTGGAAACACTCAGTTATTATTGTTATTCCCAAACCTTTCAAACCTCCCGATTGCCCTTCTTCCTATCGACCAATCAGCCTTCTGCCACTAATGTCCAAAATATTTGAAAAACTCCTTTACAAAAGAATCCTTCCTATCATAGAGTCCTCGAAGAAAATCCCCAACCACCAATTTGGTTTCCGCTTCCAGCATTCCACCATACAACAGTGTTTACGAGTTGTAGACTCAATATCATCCTCGCTTGAACGTAAGAGTTTTTGCACGAGTGCCTTTCTCGACGTTGCTCAAGCATTCGATCGGGTTTGGCACCCGGGATTACTTTACAAAGTAAAGCTTATACTTCCACACACCTATTTCCTTATCCTCAAATCCTACCTTTCAAACAGATCCTTTCAAGTCAAACAAGGTACAACTTTTTCCCCGACCTGCTCCATACATGCTGGAGTTCCCCAAGGAAGTATTATTGGTCCTCTCCTTTTCCTCCTTTACACTGCGGATATTCCCACACACCCTGAAACCTTACTGACCACCTACGCAGATGATACTGCCATCCTATCAACTTCCCCTGATCCTTCAGTAGCATCCCAACACCTGCAGGAACATCTTACCTCTATTCAGCATTGGAGTGAAAGGTGGAGAATTAAAATCAACCCTGAAAAATGTAAACAGGTAACATTCACTCTAAACCGGAGATCATGTCCTACAGTCTACCTCAAAAACACTCCACTACCAGTATCCAGCGAGGTTCGATATCTAGGATTATACCTTGACAGCCGACTGACATGGAACCCTCACACGAGACTGAAAAGACAAGAACTGAACAAACGATACGGACTACTTAGACGACTCCTTGGACCTTCATCTAAACTATCGACACAGAACAAAATTACGATATATAAAACAATCATCCGACCAATATGGACATACGGACTTGAACTCTGGGGATCTGCAAAAACATCCAACATCAACAGAATACAGGCATTCCAGTCAAAAGTCCTCCGTAAAATTGTAAATGCCCCTTTCTATGTATCCAACAAAACCCTACACAATGACCTCAACATCCCATTTGTCCTTGACCTCGCTAAAACCCGTTTCCAAACGTTCCACTCCAAATTGTCTTACCATCCTAATCCCGTAGGTCAATCCTTATCTTCCCAATACCATCCAGACAATCCTCCCAGGCGGCTTAAGAGACAGTGGCCCCGAGACAATTTACTTGCCTGATCTTTTCATGATCAATAAAATATTTATTAAGACACCTCTGGAAGTGCCAACAATGGTTGGCTTCTTCCAAATTTTGTATTTTTTTTATTCTTATTTTATTTTACTTTTGCCAGTTTTGTCAACTTGTACATAATATCTGGATCAACATACTTGATCATTGTACTGTTAACCTGTACAGATTTCAAATAAATAAATACTAAAAAAAAAAAAAAAAAAAAAAAAAATTTCTAAAGGACCGATTTAGTTACTTGCAACAAATATTCTGTCTTAGATACGCACGATGTATGCTGACTTTCATGGCAAAGTATCAAAGCTAGACGGGCATATCGGCACTTTGAGTCCTCTTTCGGATCTACAGATTTTACTGCTCCAACCAGAATGAATTAAGAAATTTCTCAATAATTCCTTCATGTGTTGAACCTCATTATCTACATTCTATTAGAGCTGAACCTCATAACAAGTTTACATTTTATTCCTCTTTTCCTACTGGTTTTTCTCCGAAAGGTAATTCTCAGGTTATTTACGGACATCAATTGAGGAAAAAGTAATGATTTACAAACATTCTTTTAAAAACGGGGCTTATAATGATGAAAGTAGATTTTAAACTAAATACATTTTCCTCTGTCAAATAAAAAATGAAAGTAAATTAAAAATGAAGGTCAAGGTGAGAAGATCTGGAGACGAAAATCAGGTAGATTTTCTTCGAACTGTTATCATTTTGATCTGCGTACATTTCTTACCGAATAATTATTACGTAAAAAAAACCGTCACGCAGGAGCCGCATAGCTAAGAATGTCCTCAGAATTTGTGGAGTGAATCCCGCATTTCTGATGAATTTGCTTAAAACATCCTGTATATGTAAACAGATAATAAATACACATGGTTTTGATCGCTAGCCTTTGCCCAACCCTGGTGAGCATCTGTGAATGTATGTGCTTGTGTGAAAATATATATGTTTTATAATTGCAATTATATTTTTGTTTAAATTGTATATATTATGTGTCTGTATCTGTGTAAATATATGTATATATATGGAGCCAGACTCCAGAGCGAGTACATGGTGACGAGAGGACTTCTTAGCAAGAAGTGCCCCTGAAGAGGTGCGAAAATAAGCAAAAAACATGTCGGGCCAAATATATTTTGGGTCATTTGCAAGAATAAATAACTTACTACATGTATGACGGGGTCTCCCGTGGTCTAATGGCTCGCGCCTTGGATTCATAAACGGGAGATGGTGGGTTCGATTCCCAACCACCGGCAGGAATTTTATCATCCCACGGCTCGCTGGTAAAATTCCTCGCTGCACCCTGGATGTCGGCGGTAATGAACTAGATGTAGATGCGACGTAAAAAAAAAAAAAAAAAAAAAAAAAAAAAAATTACATGTATGAATATGACCTTGAATATAAAACACTAACTGACTCATAAACTTTATGACCTTGACTATAAAACCCTTACCAGCCGAATGCAGGCCAAGATAAAACTTTTACAAGCCAGATAACTGACTTACTAAAGCCAATAATACAATTCTCTAAATACAACTAAATTGTTAATTGAATATCAAAAATAACTTACAACTTGAATAGAATGATTAGATAAATTTTTCTCTAGTGTATACCTTCTAGTAAATACACTTCTCATGACCAACTATCTTAGACTTTTGGCACTGGTTTTTATTTCATTATTTATTAGCTCTTATCCAGTGTGCCATGCTACACCTACATTCTGTCTGTGACTCTCCCCGTATCAAGATCTACTTGATACCTAGTTGTCTATACCCAGTTACAAAAATCGGTCATAATGATACCTGACAGAGGCCAGCACAACAGCACTTCATCTAACAGCCGACAGAGGCCAGTATTAGTCGATTCAAAATGGCTGTCACAATCTGAATGGTTCAGTGTAGCCAATTTTTCTTGAACAAAACTTTTGACCAAATTTTGAAATTTGACTATTTTGACCTAGCCTAGGAGATTTCTCGTATCAAAACCTGCCTGTGTGCCAAGTTTGGTCAAAATCGATCAAACGGTGTAGATTTGTATAAGGAACAAACAAACATACAAGGTTGTGTACCCAATTTTTCTTTAACAAAACATTTGTCCAAATTTAGAAATTTGACTATTTTGACCTAGCCTAGGAGATTTCTCGTATCAAGACCTACCTGTGTGCCAAGTTTGGTCAAAATCGGTCAAACGGTGTAGATTTGTATAAGGAACAAACAAATAAACAGACAGACACGTGATTTTTATATATATAGATTTAATTAGTTTCCCCTCCTGTTTTCCTTGTTTTCTTATTTTTTTTATTACGTTAAATGTTAAAATTATATATATAGATGTATATCATTATCCATTAATAAATCTCTATCATATGTAAAGCTCTATGATCTATCTATGTAACTTTCTATGGTATGTAAAGCTCTATGATCTATCTATGTAACTTTCTATCATATGTAAAGCTCTATGATCTATCTATGTAACTTTCTATCATATGTAAAGCTCTATGATCTATCTATGTAACTTTCTATCATAAGTAAAGCTCTATCATCTATCTATGTAATTTTCTATCATAAGTAAAGCTCTATGATCTATCTATGTAACTTTCTATCATAAGTAAAGCTCTATGATCTATCTATGTAACTTTCTATCATATGTAAAGCTCTATGATCTATCTATGTAACTTTCTATCATAAGTAAAGCTCTATCATCTATCTATGTAATTTTCTATCATAAGTAAAGCTCTATGATCTATCTATGTAACTTTCTATCATATGTAAAGCTCTATGATCTATCTATGTAACTTTCTATGGTATGTAAAGCTCTATGATCTATCTATGTAACTTTCTATCATAAGTAAAGCTCTATGATCTATCTATGTAACTTTCTATCATATGTAAAGCTCTATGATCTATCTATGTAACTTTATATCATAAGTAAAGCTCTATCATCTATCTATGTAATTTTCTATCATAAGTAAAGCTCTATGATCTATCTATGTAACTTTCTATCATAAGTAAAGCTCTATGATCTATCTATGTAACTTTCTATCATATGTAAAGCTCTATGATCTATCTATGTAACTTTCTATCATATGTAAAGCTCTATGATCTATCTATGTAACTTTCTATCATATGTAAAGCTCTATGATCTACCTATGTAACTTTCTATCATATGTAAAGCTCTATGATCTATCTATGTAACTTTCTATCATATGTAAAGCTCTATCATCTATCTATGTAACTTTCTATCATAAGTAAAGCTTTATCGTCTATCTATGTAACTTTCTATCATAAGTAAAGCTCTATCATCTATCTATGTAATTTTCTATCATAAGTAAAGCTCTATGATCTATCTATGTAACTTTCTATCATAAGTAAAGCTCTATGATCTATCTATGTAATTTTCTATCATATGTAAAGCTCTATGATCTATCTATGTAACTTTCTATCATATGTAAAGCTCTATGATCTATCTATGTAACTTTCTATCTTATGTAAAGCTCTATGATCTATCTATGTAACTTTCTATCATAAGTAAAGCTCTATCATCTATCTATGTAACTTTCTATCATAAGTAAAGCTCTATCATCTATCTATGTAACTTTCTATCATAAGTAAAGCTCTATGATCTATCTATGTAACTTTCTATCATATGTAAAGCTCTATGATCTATCTATGTAATTTTCTATCATAAGTAAAGCTCTATCATCTATCAATGTAACTTTCTATCATAAGTAAAGCTTTATCGTTTATCTATGTAACTTTCTATCCTAAGTAAAGCTCTATCATCTATCTATGTAACTTTCTATCATAAGTAAAGCTTTATCGTCTATCTATGTAACTTTCTATCATAAGTAAAGCTCTATCATCTGTCTATGTAACTTTCTATCATAAGTAAAGCTTTATCGTTTATCTATGTAACTTTCTATCCTAAGTAAAGCTCTATCATCTATCTATGTAACTTTCTATCATAAGTAAAGCTTTATCGTCTATCTATGTAACTTTCTATCATAAGTAAAGCTCTATCATCTATCTATGTAACTTTCTATCATATGTAAAGCTCTATGATCTATCTATGTAATTTTCTATCATAATTAAAGCTCTATCATCTATCTATGTAACTTTCTATCATAAGTAAAGCTCTATCATCTATCTATGTAACTTTCTATCATATGTAAAGCTCTATGATCTATCTATGTAATTTTCTATCATAAGTAAAGCTCTATCATCTATCTATGTAACTTTCTATCATAAGTAAAGCTTTATCGTCTATCTATGTAACTTTCTATCATAAGTAAAGCTCTATCATCTGTCTATGAAACTTTCAATCATAAGTAAAGCTTTAACGTTTATCTATGTAACTTTCTATCATAAGTAAAGCTCTATCATCTATCTATGTAACTTTCTATCATAAGTAAAGCTTTATCGTCTATCTATGTAACTTTCTATCATAAGTAAAGCTCTATCATCTATCTATGTAACTTTCTATCATATGTAAAGCTCTATGATCTATCTATGTAATTTTCTATCATAAGTAAAGCTCTATCATCTATCTATGTAACTTTCTATCATAAGTAAAACTTTATCGTCTATCTATGTAACTTTCTATCATAAGTAAAGCTCTATCATCTGTCTATGTAACATTCTATCATAAGTAAAGCTTTATCGTCTATCTATGTAACTTTCTATCATCTATCTATGTAACTTTCTATCATAAGTAAAGCTTTATCGTCTATCTATGTAACTTTCTATCATAAGTAAAGCTCTATCATCTATCTATGTAACTTTCTATCATAAGTAAAGCTTTATCGTCTATCTATGTAACTTTCTATCATAAGTAAAGCTCTATCATCTATCTATGTAACTTTCTATCATAAGTAAAGCTCTATCATCTATCTATGTAACTTTCTATCATAAGTAAAGCTCTATCATCTATCTATGTAACTTTCTGTCATAAGTAAAGCTTTATCGTCTATCTATGTAACTTTCTATCATAAGTAAAGCTCTATCGTCTATCTATGTAACTTTCTATCATAAGTAAAGCTTTATCGTCTATCTATGTAACTTTCTATCATAAGTAAAGCTTTATCGTCTATCTATGTAACTTTCTATCATAAGTAAAGCTCTATCATCTATCTATGTAACTTTCTATCATAAGTAAAGCTTTATCGTCTATCTATGTAACTTTCTATCATAAGTAAAGCTCTATCATCTATCTATGTAACTTTCTATCATAAGTAAAGCTTTATCGTCTATCTATGTAACTTTCTATCATAAGTAAAGCTCTATCATCTATCTATGTAACTTTCTATCATAAGTAAAGCTCTATCGTCTATCTATGTAACTTTCTATCATAAGTAAAGCTTTATCGTCTATCTATGTAACTTTCTATCATAAGTAAAGCTTTATCGTCTATCTATGTAACTTTCTATCATAAGTAAAGCTCTATCATCTATCTATGTAACTTTCTATCATAAGCAAAGCTTTATCGTCTATCTATGTAACTTTCTATCATAAGTAAAGCTCTATCATCTATCTATGTAACTTTCTATCATAAGTAAAGCTCTATCATCTATCTATGTAACTTTCTATCATAAGTAAAGCTCTATCATCTATCTATGTAACTTTCTGTCATACGTAAAGCTTTATCGTCTATCTATGTAACTTTCTATCATAAGTAAAGCTTTATCGTATATCTATGTAACTTTCTATCATAAGTAAAGCTCTATCATCTATCTATATAACTTTCTATCATAAGTAAAGCTTTATCGTCTATCTATGTAACTTTCTATCATAAGTAAAGCTCTCTCATCTATCTATGTAACTTTCTATCATAAGTAAAGCTTTATCGTCTATCTATGTAACTTTCTATCATAAGTAAAGCTCTCTCATCTATCTATGTAACTTTCTATCATAAGTAAAGCTTTATCGTCTATCTATGTAACTTTCTATCATAAGTAAAGCTTTATCATCTATCTATGTAACTTTCTATCATAAGTAAAGCTTTATCGTCTATCTATGTAACTTTCTATCATAAGTAAAGCTCTCTCATCTATCTATGTAACTTTCTATCATAAGTAAAGCTTTATCGTCTATCTATGTAACTTTCTATCATAAGTAAAGCTCTATCATCTATCTATGTAACTTTCTATCATAAGTAAAGCTTTATCGTCTATCTATGTAACTTTCTATCATAAGTAAAGCTCTCTCATCTATCTATGTAACTTTCTATCATAAGTAAAGCTTTATCGTCTATCTATGTAACTTTCTATCATAAGTAAAGCTCTATCATCTATCTATGTAACTTTCTATCATAAGTAAAGCTTTATCGTCTATCTATGTAACTTTCTATCATAAGTAAAGCTCTATCATCTATCTATGTAACTTTCTATCATAAGTAAAGCTTTATCGTCTATCTATGTAACTTTCTATCATAAGTAAAGCTCTCTCATCTATCTATGTAACTTTCTATCATAAGTAAAGCTTTATCGTCTATCTATGTAACTTTCTATCATAAGTAAAGCTCTCTCATCTATCTATGTAACTTTCTATCATAAGTAAAGCTTTATCGTCTATCTATGTAACTTTCTATCATAAGTAAAGCTTTATCGTCTATCTATGTAAAATTCTATGATCTTGACATTTCGTATTTTGAAAAAGGCTACACCCTCTAAATCATAACCGATTTCATTGAATTATTTTTTAAATGAAAGCTAATAAAATTTACAACAGCTTTGCTTGGCAGATTTTTGTTTTCTGTTTCTCCTGTTTATTAAATTACAAGTAAATAATTCACGAACTTTTTACAAATGAACATAAAATAATATTTTATTTTTCATCTAACTTAATATCAGCACTGAAATCTTTGAAATTAAACATTCAAATCCTGATCAGAATTGGAAAAATTAGACTGACATCTTCAAAACGTAAATTTATTCTTATTCAAAGATGAGATTATTTGAAATAATATCTATCATGTACCTATGTAAAATTCTATCATATTTAAACCTATACATGGGCGTATATAGAATATAATATCTGAGGAGGGGGGCTCTGTAATATTCCGGGGGGAGGCTGTGACCTTTTCCGGGGTATGGAATACTAACAATTTAAAACTTGGAATAGTTTTAACCAACTAAAACGCTATTAGACCCAAAATAAAATATTTTTTATGAACTAAGTGATCTTATTTAATTTATTTTTAGGGGTTTACGACACATTTTTACCGATCAAATCAAAATATCGGGGGCTGGGGGTACAGCCCCCCCTTACATACGCCCATGAATCTATATCAACTATCTATGTATAATTCTGTCATATCTATCATTTGTATGTTCTATCATATTTAAAGCTCCATCTTCCGCTCAGCCAGATCTTAGAAGGGAATAATATTAATAGTGTGGTGGAGTTTCTAAAAGATATGCATCTACTGGACAAAATTTGAAGAACCTTGTTAAAACGCTATCATAATAATATTTCTATTTACAACTCATAATTATCATCATACCAGATCAAATAAATTACAATAAAATCCTGACCTCAAAAATTTTCAAATCTCAAAATCACCAATAAGTAATAGGGACATAATGACCCTAAGTGGTTGAATTTGCGCATAGTAGTAGTAGACCAATCTGAGTGGTAGCTGACCATATTGGGCAACAACATAGCAATAATAGGCTATTTCAAAGAAAAAAGTATTTGATTTTTTTCAAAAAAAAAAAAAAAAAAAAAAAAAAATCTGGAAAGGGGGGAAGAGTTTTAATAAAAAATAATGTTGTATATGAGGATATTCGAACACAGGCATAACTAAACACTCACCCTATGTGGTGTGTATATCTCTCGCCGATGTGTATAAGACGAACGTCGACAGATCTACGTACTACAGATGATGACACATGACGAGTACACGACCTACTGATCATCGGATTGAGTGACTACTGTTTTTATAGTCTCCTCCTCCCCCCCCCCCCCCACTCTCTAGCATTCCATAGCTATAGTGTACTTCTCACTATTTGGCAATTCTTACCATTGATAAGTCACTACTCAAAGCATGAATGGAGCCGGTATATTGTAGGAATGTAGTGTATTTACTCAAAGCATGAATGGAGCCGGTATATTGTAGGAATGTAGTGTATTTACTCAAAGCATGAATGGAGCCGGTATATTGTAGGAATGTAGTGTATTTACTCAAAGCAGTTCGTTTACTAGCTTTCAGATATCTTCATTCCATTCAGTATTTATATTGGGTTACTTTTTATTAGAGACTAGCTGATACCCAGCGTGCCATGCTACACCTACTTTCTGCATCTAGAAAAGCCCAAATAAATTAGAAACATATTAAGTAATAATAAAATCTAATAATACAAAACTGTAACTGTTCAGGTGCACAGTTTGGAATCCGTGACCTCGGAATTGTTATTCCTAGACGATCTTAACCTACCCTGTGACTCTCCCAGGATATGTGTGTCAAACGGTGTGGATTTGTATAAGGGACAAACTGTTGCTAGACGTTTTTGACCTAGCCTATGACACTCCCAGGATTAAGACCTACATGTGTGCCAAGTTTGGTCAAATACGTCAAACGGTGTGGATTTCTATAAGGGACAAACAGTTTATAGACGTTTTTGACCAAGCCTATGACACTCCAAGGATCAAGACCTACATGTGTGCCAAGTTTGGTCAAATATGTCAAACGGTGTGGATTTGTATAAGGGACAAACAGTTGATAGACGTTTTTGACCGAGCCTATGACACTCCCAGGATTAAGACCTACATGTGTGCCAAGTTTGGTCAAATACGTCAAACGGTGTGGATTTGTATATGGGACAAACTGTTGATAGACGTTTTTGACCTAGCCTATGACACTCCCAGGATCAAGACCTACATGTGTGCCAAATTTGGTCAAATATGTCAAACGGTGTGGATTTGTATAAGGGACAAACAGTTGATAGACGTTTTAGACCTAGCCTATGACACTCCCAGGATCAAGACCTACCTGTGTGCCAAGTTTGGTCAAATATGTCAAACGGTGTGGATTTGTATAAGGGACAAACAGTTGATAGACGTTTTTGACCTAGCCTATGACAGTCCCCGGATCAAGACCTACCTGT
Source organism: Gonocerus acuteangulatus (assembly GCA_946811695.1). Taxonomy (NCBI): domain Eukaryota; kingdom Metazoa; phylum Arthropoda; class Insecta; order Hemiptera; family Coreidae; genus Gonocerus; species Gonocerus acuteangulatus. Next base: position 91,520,280 of record OX328127.1, on the reverse strand, counting down.
GTGTGACAAGTTTGATGAAAATCTGTCAAACGGTGTGGATTTGTATAAGGAACTAACAAAAAGACAGACAGCTGGTAGACGTTTTTGACCTAGCCTACGACACTCCCCGGATGAAGATCTACCTGTGTGCCAAGTTTGATCAAAATCGGTCAATCGGTTTGGATTTGTCTAAGGAACAAACATACATACAGACAGATGGTAGACGTTTTTGCCTTCTACACTCCCCGGATCAAGATATACCTGTGTGCCAAATTTGGTCAAAACAGGTCGGGCGGTGTGTATTTGTATAAGCAACAAACAGACAAACAAACGGACAGGTGAACTTTATACATATATATCTATATATATATATATATATATATATATATATATATATATATATATATTAGCTAAATAAAGTATCCACTTTTAACCCATTCGAGAATGATAGCCACTTTCGTGACAACGGGATTGTATGGCCCGTGGCCTGATAGCCACTTTGGTGACTTGGTGCCAATTCTTCGCTTCGGGACTGAAAACATCTTTGTGGCTGCTTTTAGCGATATCTTCGAACCCGATTAAGCTCTAATCACCCTTTTATCCGCTGGAATTCATTTAAAACTAGCTGTTCCCCGGCGTCAAAAAGTTATTTTTTTATTTTACCTATCCCGTTTTATTGACAAATACATTTTTCAAGTATAAGCGATTACAAAAATAACAAGTAATAAAAAAACTAAGGGAAACAGACAAAAGAACCGTTCAAATAAACGAAAACAACTACTTCAAACATTTAAGCCCTTCTTTCTCCAAATATCACCGCTCCATCGAATATTGCTACAGAACCTTTTTTGTAGATAATTTAGTAAGCTATCGAGTTTTCCAACCGTTGTCGATATATTAAGGAATTTATACTATTATATCAACTTCCCAAAGGCTTTCTTGTCTATTAATCTTCTATATATATAAAAATCACGTCTCTGTCTGTTTGTCTGTTTTTCTGTTTGTTTGTTCCTTATACAAATCCACACCGTTTGACTGATATTGACCAAACTTCGCACATAGATACGTCTTGGTCCAGGATATCTCGTAGTCTAGCTCAAAATCTTCTAGGATTCACAGTTCGGGAGTTACGCCTTCGAAAATGTCATTTATGAAGGAGTAAATTCTCCGAAATAGCCATTTTCTTCCAGTGTTGCAACTTCTTCAAAGAAGAACGGCAATATAGATGGATATCCTTAAAGAAGATATTTATATATTCACTATCCATCATTTGCGGAGCATAGTTAACCATTATATAAACGCAACATATTGTATACAGAACATCAGCGGCCTCGAAATATATCATACCAAGAATATATAAAATATATGAGAATATATATATATATATATATATATATATATATATATATATATATATATATATATATGTTCTATGAAGATTTAATATCTACTGCTGATATAGGTACCTAAGTGAAATCAGGCTGACGAATGGTTAGCATAATGTTTCTGACTATGAGTGCAATAGTACTTGCTGATGCTATGTTTACCTCATCATCGCTTTATTAAAATACAGCAATTCATCAAAATGTAGCAATATTTACAGGAATATGATCGAACTAGTGAACTTAAAACACAAAAGATGAATACAAAATAATAGATGATTTGTAAATAAAAAAAGTCCGTCACGCAGGAGCTGCATAACTAAGCACTTTCCTCAGAATTTGGGTAGTGTAGACTGCTTTCCAGAACAATTTGCTTAAAATATCCTACATAAATAAAATAAAAACATGAATAGTTCTCTTTTAAATTTGTAATGAGTAACTGATCAATTATTAATTTGCTTCCAGAGTTATGTTTACACATGGTACCTATTACACTACGTAATAAATACAAAAAACCTCATATTATCGTATTTTGATCTAATGCAGGAACAGGATACAGTCACTCTAGTGGTAGAAAGCGCTCCTTGCGGCGGCTTTGTGAACCTACGTCTGACGGGCTTTTCTATTGAAATATATTACAAATTAAACCCCCGCTTTCCGATTGACCGATTCAGCTCATTTTTACAACACTTCTTTCTCATGAGTTACCCACGACGTATACCGCGTTTCATTACAATACAGCAGAAATTACGACCGGTATGAGTATATTAGGAATTTGGGTCCCGAGTAAACGCCCCCTTCTAATGAACCGATTTAGTTTATTTTTACAACACATATTTACCTGTAGATTACCACTACGAATACAGAGTTTCGTCGAAATATACCAAAAATCACGGCTGGTAGTGGCGAATTGGTATTGTGGGTCCGGAGTAGACCCCCCCCCCCCTCCTAATGAACCGATTTAGTTCATTTTTATATCTCACTTTTCTCTCTACATTACCACTACTTTTCGTTGAAATATAACAAATATTACGGCTGACAAGGTCAAATTAGTGTTTTGGGTTCAGGGTAAACCCCCCCCTTCCGGTGGACCGACTTGGATGGTTAACGAACTCGTTCAATCGTTTGCTAATTGAATGCTATATACCAAGTTTCGTGTCGAAAAAACAAAAACTCTGGCCGCTATCGTGTTAACAGACATATATATATATATATATATATATATATATATATATATATATATATATATATATAAATTTTAACGGGGGTCATTTTCGGTGTCTACTAGGTAGGATCGATAAAGATATGAAGAAATTTTTCAAAAATTCCGTCATGAGTCCAACCTCAATAGCTACTTTCCTTCGGAGGAAAGTGCTAAAAGGGTAAAACGGAAGGAGAGCGTCCTCCACACAGCTTTTTTTTCTTCAAATTTTGCACTATAACGTATTTTGATGCACTAAAAACGAATCCGTTAAAAAAAAACAAGTTGCTCTAAACTAGGAAAGAAGTGTTTAAGCACTAAAGTTCACTGTTATTGAGGTTAAAGTTGGTGTAAAGAGCGTATTTGTAAACACGCGCATGCGCAGACATCTAACATTGGGAAACAAAGAACTCCCATTTGAAATGTTAATAAACTATCTATAACCTTCATAACATCGGAATTCTATCCATAACAGCGAGTTGGATTGACTAGAGTTTTGATATCTTCTTGAGCGAGCGTGGCGAGCGGAAACGCATAGTATATCTGCCCAAAAGTCGTCCTAGACATTCTTCTTAATATGCATGTTTATTAATACGCTGTATACGCCAACTTTTATAACCTTTCCTAGTTGAAAGCAACTTTTTTTTTTTTTTAACGGATTCGTGTTTGGTGCATCAAAATACGTTATAGTGTACAATTTGAAAAAAAATTGTGCTGAGGACGCTCTTCTTCAATTTTACCTTAAAAAGGAACGAATTAAATTGAAAGGAACTGAGCCAGATATATGTAACTTTGTAGATTAGACGAAAAATTACATCCTTTGAAAGCCTCAACCAATTTTTTTGTGATTTCAGTCATTTTTGTTTTGTATACGTAGTTGAATTGAAGAGTTTTCCAGAGCTTAAGTAAACCTTAAGGTGGCCGTCCATTTTCAGTTCAAATCTCAAGGCAGAGACTGCACAGTTTGTCCTGTACGGATCTAGCACACACACGATAAGTTAATAAACCTCAAGGCTGGGACTGCACATTCCAGTTATAGTAGACCCACTGAATGTGAAGCAAATATCCTCTTGTCCACAGACATCAGGCCTGACCTGCACAGTTCCGGCCTCATTGGACTGTACAGTTAATCTATTGGTTTTATCATTCTACTTCGATGGACTGTACAGTTAATCTATTGGTTTTATCATTCTACTTCGATGGACTGTACAGTTAATCTATTGGTTGTATCATTCTACTTCGATAGACTGTACAGTTAATCTATTGGTTTTATCATTCTACTTCGATGGACTGTACAGTTAATCTATTGGTTGTATCATTCTACTTCGATGGACTGTACAGTTAATCTATTGGTTTTATCATTCTACTTCGATGGACTGTACAGTTAATCTATTGGTTGTATCATTCTACTTCGATGGACTGTACAGTTAATCTATTGGTTTTATCATTCTACTTCGATGGACTGTACAGTTAATCTATTGGTTTTATCATTCTACTTCGATGGACTGTACAGTTAATCTATTGGTTTTATCATTCTACTTCGATGGACTGTACAGTTAATCTATTGGTTGTATCATTCTACTTCGATGGACTGTACAGTTAATCTATTGGTTTTATCATTCTACTTCGATAGACTGTACAGTTCAACACTGGCCTCAAAGACGTCCCATACACGGTAAGAAATATCTCCAATTTTGGCCTGCGCAGTCTAAATCTTGACATATTCCTCACCTTATTTGGGCACCCTTATGAACTGTCAAATAACTGTGGAATGCCTTGAGTTTATGGATGACTTTTAAGATTTACGAACATCACATGGAACAAATGGATGTTTAGTAGAGTGTAGAGTTAGAAAATGCTGACCTATCTATACCCTGGGCCCTGAAAGTGCCAACAATGTTTGGCTTCTTTCACATTTTGTATTGTTTTTATCTTATTTTACTTTTCCTATTTTTGTCAATTTTTACATAAATATCTGCATCAACGTACATGATAATTGTACTTTTATAATTGTACAGATTTCAAATAAACAAATAATAATAAAAACAAAAAAATCGATATCCTGAGTAATTTCTTTACTCCCGAAAAACTTTCTTAGACTCCATCTACACAATCAGCACTTGCCAAGAATCAACCATCTGCAGAAGGATTACTGATCCAGTTCGCACTGGTATTTAACGAGCATAAACTTGAACGTAACAGCGAGAAATGTTCACCGTGGCTGGATCTTTAGCCTTCCATACCACTTTATGACCAGTCAACACTAACTCCTTTCTTGGACTCCTATAACTCACTCAGCACTTGCCAAGAATCAACCATCTGTAGAAGGATTCAATGATCTAGTTCGCGCTGTTTCGTGAACGAGTCTCTCCTTGAACTTGACAGCGAGAAGTGTTCATCGACCTTTCCATCTTGGCTGGATCTTTAGCCTTCCAAACCACTTCTTAAACAGTTAAACACTAACCAATTCCTTGGACTCCATTAACTCATTCAGCACATGCCAATAATCAACCACCTGTAGGAGGATTCAATGATCCAGTTCGCGCTGTTTCGTGAACGAGTCTATCCTTGAACTTGACAGTGAAAAGTGTTCATCGACCTTTCCATCTTGGCTGGATCTTTAGCCTCCCAAACCACTTCTTAAACAGTTAAACACTGAACACTTCCTTGGGCTCCATTAACTCACTCAGCAATTGCCAAGTGTCAATCATTTACAAAACGATTCGCTCTTCTTGTCCGCACTGTTTCGTGAACCGAATCTGACCAAATACTTGGCAGAGAGAGGTGTATACTGACCTTCCATCATGGCTGGATATTTAGCCTTCCAGACCACTTCATGAACAGTCAACACTAACTCCTTTCTTGGAATTAACTAAATCAGCAGTTTCCAATAGGGTAAAAATGCAGTTTCCCGCCCTCCAAACCGATTTCTTTCAAACTTTGCACAATAACGTATTTTGATGCACTAAACACGAATATGATAAAAAAAAACGTCGGATTTAACTAGGAACGAAGTTTTATTGAGCACTTAAGTTCACTGTTGTGCAGGTTATGAGAGCTATTAATTGTAGCGAGTTGGATTGACTGGGGTTTTGTTATCTTCTTGAGCGAGCTTAGCGAGCGGAAACGCATAGCACGTATGCCCTTAAGCGACAGGTGAGGATCCCCTTAAAATTAACAATATTTTCGAATAAATGGTTTCTGAACATTTCAAATGAGAGTTCTCTGTTTCCCAATGTTATATATATGCGCATGCGCGTGTTTACAAGTGCCGACTAGAAAATTTCGCGTTTCAGAACCCCTACAGACTGAAAATAACGGTGGTTCAAATTTGTATATATATATATATATATATATATATATTTGTCTGTTCGCTCATTTCTGGCTTCCCTAATGGTCCGATTGTGATGAAATTTGGTACAAAAATCTGTCTTCCAATTTGAAAGGTCAAGTTCGTTAACCAGCAGAATCCGCCCACTACAAGATGGCGTTTGGGGCGAAATTCGCGCAAAAAAAATCGTAACGCTTACGTTTTTGAGTTCATAAGCTTGTAAGTACTCGATTTATAGGCTTCTTGGGCTAGGAAAACGAATGAAACCATTTTCAAGGCGATAGCTTTAACCGTTTTCGAGAAAATTGGAAAAATAGTTTTTGAATGCCGTTTTTGGTTTGGGTACTTAGAATCAATGGATTCAGTTGAAACATTTTCTGCATGTTTTACTTTTATTAAAACTAATATGTTGAAATTTTTGTTACGTTTGGAGTTAAGGAAGGGTTAGAATAAAATATTTTATTAACAGACAAGAAAAGTTTTGGTAACTTTGTATACTTGCGTTAGTATCTCGAAAACCGTTGACAATCTTGGGAAGCAGAAGGTTACCATTCGAAAACTTACTAAATGATCTACAAAAAAGGTTCTAAAGAAAGTTTTAATTAGGCGATGTCAATCGGAGAAATAAGTGCTTAAAACTTTAAAGTAATTGATTTCGTTTATTCGAACTGTTCTTTTTGTCTGTTTTATTCCTTGTTATTTTTAAATTGCTTATAGTCGGATAATGTATTTGACAATAAAACAGATTAAGTAAAATAAGAAGATCAATTTATTGTTAAAAATGTAGCGTTCAAAGATAGAGATCCCAAGGCTTTCCAAATGCCTCTGAGTGGAGGCCTTTCTGCCCGACTTATGGGATAGCTGACCCATACAGGTAAGATTGTAAATCATGACCTTTCAAGACTGGTTTGTTTGAGATTTCATTTGGATAGGTGTTTCGCTATTGATCTAAACAAAGTAATAACTGTTTCTATTTTATGCCTTGATAAACACTAAAGATAAGAACGGAACCGCGCTAAGATGACGCAGTTCCTGCGAATCGGACTTTTTATCTCCAATAGTTAACCATGTGCACAAGTAGGCACTGATCTAATTCGCACTGTTTCGTGGACAATTCTAACCTTCAACTTGACAAAGAGAGGTGTAAACTGACCTTCCATCTTGGCTGGATCCTAGGGACTGCTAGAGATCTGTGAACTAAACCTTCAATGCACTCAGTGTTTGGACGTTCTGATATGCTACATATTCAATATTCCGAAGGGTGACTCAAAGCTTTGCTCAGCTGTTCATTATAAATCTCGGGTTGGTCCACTAAAGGGAGAAGAGCAGTAGTGTTTTACTGCACATCTATAGCTAGGACTTTGCTACAATAATAATAATAATAATACTTATTTGTGATTAAACATTGTTCTTACAAATATGGTCGGGGTAAGTATATACAGATCATTGAACGTTAATTAGAGTAGACTCTTATAAAAAAATAAATAAATAAAATAAAGTACACTTTTATAATATAAATTAATTAAGAACTGATTGTTCGGTTCAGCCACTATTCATTGCGGTTTCCTCTTTTCTTCAGTATATTCTCCAAGTAAATGCAAAAGGCATTTATATCGGTGATGTTAGAGGTGGTCAGAAAATAATATGTTGGAGAGTTGTTGGTGTGTTCATCAATAATAGGTTTTAGAGTATTTCTGAGATTGGTGTATTCAGGACATCGCCACAGCAGATGCTCCAAGTAAATGCAAAAGGTATTTATATCGGTGATGTTAGAGGTGGTCAGGAAATAATATGTTGCGGAGTTGTTGGTGTGTTCATCAATAATGGGTTTTAGAGTATTTCTGAGATTGGAGTATTCAGGACATCACCACAGCAGATGCTCCAAGTAAATGCAAAAGGGATTTATATCGGTGATGTTAGAGGTGGTCAAGAAGTAATATGTTGCGGAGTTGTTGGTGTGTTCATCAATAATGGGTTTTAGAGTATTTCTGAGGTTGGTGTATTCAGGACATCGCCACAGCAGATGCTCCAAGTAAATGCAAAAGGCATTTATATCGGTGATGTTAGAGGTGGTCAGGAAATAATATGTTGCGGAGTTGTTGGTGTGTTCATCAATAATGGGTTTTAGAGTATTTCTGAGGTTGGTGTATTCAGGACATCGCCACAGCAGATGCTCCGTCTTCTTGTTACAATTCACAGTTGGTACATATTTTATACATTTCTATTTTAAATCTTTAAAATAGAGCTAAGTTAAAGCTAGGACTTTGCTACAAAATAAGGTAAAAATGAAGTTTCACGCCCTCAAAACCGATTTCTTTCAAATTTTGTACAATAACGTATTTTGATGCACTAAACACGAATACGATAAAAAAAACTTTCGCATTTAACTAGGAAAGAAGTTATTAATCACTAAAGTTCACTGTTATGCAGGTTATGAGAGCTAATGTAAACAACTAAATTTGTGACGACTTTAAGGCATACATGACTTTAAGACATAAATGACGGTCACTCAAGAAGATAACAAAACCCCAGTCAATCCAACTCGCTAAAATTAATAGAATATAATATTAAGCACTAAAGTTAGGAAGGTTATAAAACTAGGCGTCAATAGCGTATTTGTAAACACGCGCTTGCGCACATATGTAACATTGGGAAACGGAGAACTATCATTTGAAATGTTCAGAAACCATTTATTCAAAAATATTGTTAATTTTATGGGCATCCTCACCCGTCGTCACCTGTCGCTTAAGGGCATACGTGCTATGCGTTTCCGCTCGCTCAAGAAGATAACAAAACCCCAGTCAATCCAACTCGCTAAAATTAATAGAATTCTATTAATTTTAGCGAGTTTGATTGACTGTGGTTATGTTATCTTCTTGACAATTGAAGTTCGGTAGGCGCGAATTAGAATGATAATTATAAAGGCATTAGCTAATTATTAAGGGATTTCTGATATATAATACTTTTCATGAACGAAACAAGAAATGTGAAGAGTGTCATTATTTAAAAAATGATTGTGAATAAATAACTGCTGATGAATTTAGATAATTTATGGTACATTTCAATGAAACTTCCTTATTACGAACTTTTCCATACCCGCGCATGCGCATGTTGACAAATTTAGTTGTTTACATTAGCTCTCATAACCTGCATAACAGTGAACTTTAGTGATTAAGAACTTCTTTCCTAGTTAAATGCGAAAGTTTTTTTTATCGTATTCGTGTTTAGTGCATCAAAATACGTTATTGTACAAAATTTGAAAGAAATCGGTTTTGAAGGCGTGAAACTTCATTTTTACCCAAAATATATACATTAATACAAAAATCCATGCATATTAGTTCATAGACCTTATGAATGCTTGAAAATCATGCCAAAACGCTGACAAAAATACTAACTCATTTTTTAATATAATATGGTTTTATCTTCATTTTATAGATAAGGGAATATATCCAGGTCATTAAGAAACATCGGTGAATTTCAACATGGAGGAAATGACTTATCCCACCTAAATGATGTAATTTCTAAAGAACAAAGACTGTTTACAACGATTATCAATATCTGAGATGAACAAGATGTTGTATAACCGCAAGAGTGTAATGCACTTCAATTCAAGTGCTGTCCAACATATCCCACTTGTATTTATAAAGTTCCACAACTCAAAAATCGGTGTTTTTCAGTTACGACGATGAAAGAGATGGTAAATATCTCTTTATCAACCATCAACACTGTACCTATGTTTTTTTTTGTTTTTTTTATATTTAAGTATAAGGAAAGGAAGATAAAAAAAAAGAGAGAGACAGAGAGAGAGGGGAAAAAAGTAGAGAAATATAAAAAAAATATTTAAAAAAAATAATAATAAAAAATAAAAAAAAAAAACAAATAAAAAAATAAAAACAAATAAATAAATAAAAATAAATAAATAAAAATAAAATCAATAAAAAAAAACATATATATAAAGAAAATGTAGCTCTCCGTTAATCCTCCCCACTAATATTATTATTATTATTGGGGGATTTCTACTCAGTCACCTGGGATAAATTCTTTCGGGGGCTGTTGCCAAACGAAAGAATTGTTTTGTATTGATTTTTTGTTGTTTTTTTACGGGCGTTCATTTAAAAATTTCCGAACCGTTCTGGCGGTATCAAGCAGTACCGCTTGTTGGGCATTTTTAATTAGATCCTCCGGCAGTTTCAAATATGTATTTGCGGCAATCGTCGTTTTAGCGCGGTTCCTCCCTCCCTCATAGGGTGGAACCCCGCTTATAGGGTTGATACAATGAAACAATCCGGAAGTGCCGACTAGAAAATTTTGCGTTTCAGAACCTCTGGAAACCGAAAATGATGGTAGTTCAAATTTGTATATATATATATATATATATATATATATATATATATATATATGTATATATATATATATATATATATGTATATATTTATATATGTATATATTTATATATATATATATATATATATATATATATATATATATATATATATATATATATATATATATATTTGTCTGTTCGCTCATTTCTGGCTTCCCTGATGGTCCGATTTTGATGAAATTTGGCACAAAAATCCGTCGTCCAATTTGAAAGGTCAAGTTCGTTAACCAGCAAAATCCGCCCACTGGAAGATGGCATTTGGGGCGAAATTCGCGCAAAAAAAATCGTAACGCTTACGTTTTTGAGTTCATAAGCTTGTAAGTACTCTTTTTATAGGCTTCTTGGGCTAGGAACACGAATGGAACCATTTTCAATGCGATAGCTTTAACCGTTTTCGAGAAAATTGGAAAAATAATTTTTGAATACCGTTTTTGGTTTGGGTACTTAGAATTACGGGATTCAGTTGAAACATTATCTGCATGTTCTACTTTCATTAAAACTAATATGTTGAAAGTTTTGTTACGTTTGGAGTTAAGGAAGGGTTAGAATAAAATATTTTATGAACAGACAAGAAAAGTTTTGGGAACTTCGTATACTTTCATTAATATCTCGAACACGGTTGGGAAATCGTGGTAAGTGGATAGAAACTATTTGAAAGCTTTCTAAATTCTCTACAAAAAATATTCTAAAACTATTTTCGATTAGGTTATGTCAATCGGAGAAATAAGTGCTTAAAACTTCAAATACGCCTGTTTTGTTCTTAAGAACGGGTTTTTGTCGTTCTTTTTGTAATTTTTGTCTCTTTCCCTTTGTTTTTTATTGCTTTTTATTTTTGTAATTTCTTATGTTGGGAAAATTTTGTGTGTAAAACAGGATATGAAAAATGAGACCAATTTTCTGTTGCTAGAAATAATGTAAATTTTGGGAACTTTCATTAATATCACGAAAACGGTTGAAAATCTTGGTAAACGGAAGAATACCATTAGAAAGCTTATTAAATGCTCTACATAAAAGGTTCTAATGAAAGTTTTGATTAGGCGATGACAATCGGAGAAATAAGAGCTTATAGCTTTAAAGTAATTGATTTCGCTTATTCGAACTGTTCTTTTTGTCTGTTTTTTATTCCTTGTTATTTTTTAATTGCTTATAGTTGGATAATGTATTCGAAAATAAAACAGGTTTAGTAAAATAACAAAAACAATTTATTGTTAGAAATATAGAGTTCCAAGATTCCAAGACCTTGTAACTAGCGGGAAAGTTTCTAGTGATGCCGACCCTTCCAGGTAAGATTGTAAATCCTACCTTTCAAGACTGTTGGAACCAAAACAATAATTGTCGGGGTTCGGTCACTGCTACTTTTATCGTAAAAATGGTTTTATTGTGCCGACGTTTCGGCTTGAACTTCAAGCCTTCATCAGGGCTGTAAATACAAGTAGGACATATTTAACACTAATATATGCACAAATCTATGTAAATATACCTAACATATATATATATATATATATATATATATATATATATAATATATATATATATATATATATATAATATATATATATATATATATATGCATATACACATACACATATACACGCACACATATGTACATATATATGCCCACATACATACACATATGGGGTATGTATTATTAAGTAGCAGTGACCGAACCCGGACAATCCCTACCTTGCATCATCAACGGTCAACGATCTCCTCTCAACAAAATAATAACTGCTTCTATTTTAATCTTTCGAAATTAGACTAGGGATAAGAACGGAACCGCGCTAAGATGAGGCAGTTCCTGCGAGTCGGACTTTTTGGAATGAGCCCGTTGGTCGAGATTATTACGGCTGTAATCCTTGCGGAATCCAACTTATACAAGTCTTTCAGCTCTATGGCCAACTCCTGATACTTGCAGTTTCTCGGCATATGATTTCCGGACTGTCTCATCATTGGGGATTGCGAAATCAATAATATCGGCTGTCTTACTTCCCTTGTCAATGATAAGAATGTCCGGTTTATTGTGATGGACATTACGGTCCGTTAACATTGCTTCGTCCCAATACATTTTAATTGTTCCTTTCTCCAAAAGTCTATTTGGGACGTAGCGGTAATAAGGGACCACACCATCCAACATACCATATTTTTCTGCGAGTGCTTGATGATATATTTTGGCCACGTTATTATGCCGCTGAAGATAATCGGATCCCGCAAGAATCTCACAGCCCCCCGTAATGTGCTGGATCGACTCATACGTTTCGTTACAAAGTCTACATTTGTCAGAGATGTTGACATCCTTCAAAACGTGACGTCGATAGGATCTTGTTGCTATTACTTGATCCTGGATGGCTATTACAAACCCCTCTGTTTCGGGGAATAGCCTTCCAGAAGTCAACCACGCTACCGACCATGAGAGCACCACCTCCGGATCAAATAACCGACTATGGTATCGCCCGTGTAATGCTTTCTTTAGCCACGTGCCAAGGCGATCCGATTCTGTCGTAATTTCCGGCCAGTTGCTTGTTTTCAATTTTAAGGCTGTAAAATTCTCGTCCAGTTTGACCATTTCCTTGAAAAGACGATTCTCGCTTGCCATTATGTAGCTCCTCAGGTTAATTTCCTGGGAGCGACATAAGTCTTGAATATTTGCGAGACCTCGCCCTCCTTTATTCCTGGGTAAATACAGCCTTTCAATTGACGATATGGGGTGGTGCATACGTGCCTTAGTCATCTCAGTTCGTATGAGACGATCCAGTTCTTGTAACGATGTATCCGACCATTTGATGACTCCGAAGCTGTAAATCAGTGATGATATTGCCCATGTATTAATTGCCTTTATTTTCTGCCTGCCATGTAGATAGCTTTTTAAAATCAGACGCAAGCGTTTAAGAAGCACAGCCTTCAGTTCCTCTTTTACTTCTCTTTTGGCTATTTTCAGATGTTGGTGTACGCCAAGATACCTGTACGACTCATCTTCCTCGAGTTCACGGATAGTATCACCATCAGCTAACGAAATGTTATTGGTCAAAACTGATTGCCCTTTTGAAACATGCAGTACGGCAATCTTGTCAATACCAAACGTCATGCCGATGGTGTTACTAAAATCTTGAACAATATCCGTCATGCTTTGTAGCTGGACAGGATTCTTTGCGTACAACTTATGGTCATCCATAAATAGACTGTGGCTTATCCTGGTGTCGGGATTATTTACAGTTAGCTGGTAACCAAATCCACTGTCACGAAGTAACTGGCTCATTGGATTGAGGGACAAACAAAACCATAAAGGACTAAGGCTATCGCCTTGATATATTCCTCGTTGTATCTTAATTGGTTCACTTTCAATCCTATTTGTGCCCTTTCTAAAGCTAAGCTTTGTTTTCCACGTAGCCATCATACGTGACAGCAGATCCGTTATATTTTCAGCAATCTTGTAGATAATTAATACTTCGACCAACCAGGTGTGAGGAGCTGAATCAAATGCCTTCTTGTAGTCTATCCACGCCATCGAGAGATTTCGCTGTTTCGCCGAGACCTGAGATGCGATAAATGTATCTAAAACTAACAACTCTTTACATCCCTTAGAGCCACAGCCGAGCTGCTCTGGGGCTAGTAACTCATATTGATTCAAATGATCTTGAATTTTTGATGCAATAATGGATGTAAAGAGTTTATAGACACCATTTAGGCATGTTATTGGTCTGTAGTCTTTTGGGTCTAGGTTCTCATTTATTTTCTTTGGAATCATATAAGTGATTCCATCAGCGAAATCTTCTGGAATTGGCATATGACCTACAAGAATGTCTTGATAGCACTGTGCTATTGCTCCATGAAGGCTGGTGAAATACTTCAACCAATAATTTTGCAAGCCATCGCGCCCAGGAGCTTTCCAGTTGTGCAATTTCTTAATCGCTTGTGTCACGTCTTGTACAAGAATATGGCTGTTTTCCATTTGCGGAACATTCTTTATTTGCTCGTGCACTTTTGACATCCAATCCACATATTTGCTATGGGACACGGGCACTTCCCATACGTCTGCCCAATAGCCTACCATCTTGTCCATTTCAATATTTACATCACTTACCTTGTCTTTATTGCTTTTAATTAAGGTGCGATAAAAGTCCCTTTCTCGAGCGCTAAAAAGAGAATTTTGCTTCCTTCTGAGGAACGCTTCATTGTACCTACGTATTCTGTTTGCGTAAACAGCTAGTTTCTGTTTTTGCTTGTCTAAATACGTAGATAATGATTCAATCAAGCGTTCCTCATCAATCATTCCTATATGAAGCACAATTATTTCATCAATTTTAGCTTTTAGTTTGTTACTAGCAGACTGCGGACATCGCACATAGTTGGTTAAAATACCAATTCTGCAGCGAAGTTCAGATATTTTCTTTTCTAATCTTTTCCTCCAAGGTGGGGATTTATCTGATTTTAATTTCGTTCCATCGGCAGTAACTTCTTTATCCCGCCCGCAGTCTAAGTAGTAACAAACTGCTCTTGCTCCTGAGTATATTAAATCGCGTACGTTGTCTATATCATTGACTGATTCAACGTGCGCTTCTAGGACTTTATTCATCGCCATTACTGCTTTAAAAGCCTTTTTACTGTAAGTGATGCGAGGGACACTTGGCCTGTGGTCGAACGGAATGCCGGCATAGCAAAGATGTTCCGTAATGAATTGGTCTTCAAGAGTGGCAATAAGTTCCTGATCATCATCCTTTACATTTTCATCACTCACTAAGATCTCAGCCTCGGTATCGTCAACTTTATTCACAGGGCTCTCATTCCTATTTAATATTTCGCCGCTGCCTGCATCTGAGCTTTGTCGGACTTCATTCTTTATCCTTTCCAACTCAAAACCCTCCAGAATCTTACCTGTACGTAAAATACGTCTTACTGGATCTGCAAGGTTTTGAGAAGTCAAATGTATATCAGGATATAATTCCTTCCAGTACTGCTCGATTCGCCTTGTATAACCCGTCTTTTCATGTTCGCATTTTGTGGCCAGATAGTACGCTCGCATGACTGCAATATGCATGTCTTTGGTCCATTTCATGCGTTTCTGCGTAGATCTTGGCCTTTGTCTGACAGGAGCGGGAGAAGAATCACTCTCCTCCAAGCTCAAGTCAGAACCGGATTGAGTGCTCAACGTAACCGTTTTCGTTGGCCTTGGTCTTACGGGCCGATACGGCATCGGGGCACCGCTCGCACCGCTGCCTGCCGATGTCGAGGGCTGACAATCAATTCCCTCCGGAGCAGCCCTACTCCAGATTCGTCCGAGGCTTTTTCTTTCCTTTTCACCATTGTTAATGGGTTGTGCATTTTATACCTACTGCCAGGTATAGCACCTAGGGAAGGTAACCCCGGGGGGGGGGGGGAACTGTAGGTGACCTTATGTCAGTGTAAGTGTTTAGTGTACTGTGTGTTATGTTTTATATTATTATGGGGGTGGGGTCTCTCAGATTACTGGAGAATATTTTTACTGGGGGATAGTTCCAACCAGTAAAAAGAATTATATTTATTTTTTATAAATATATATATATTTTTTTTTAATTATGGGCATTAAGAAATTTTCTGACGATTCTAGCTGTGTCGAGTAGAACTGCTTGCTGGGATAGTATTAGGTGTTCCTCTGACAATTTCAGATATTTGGTGGCACTAACTGTAGTATTCGGTATCAAACCATTGGTCGAAATGATAACTGCAGTAACTCTAGCGGAATCTAATTTATAGAGATATTTTAACTCAATGGCCAAGTCTTGATATTTTCACAGCTTTTCGGCATATGCTTTCCGGATATTCTCATCATTCGGCACTGAGATATCAATTATATCAGCAGTCTTATTATGCTTGTCGATGATGAGAATATCTGGTTTATTATGGTGAACAGTTCGGTCCGTAATCATAGCTTCGTCCCAGTAGATTTTAATTCTATCATTTTCTAGAAGTCTTTGTGGGACGTAGCGATAATTCGGTACCGTAGTTTCCATAATGCCGAACCTTTCTGCAATTGCTTGATGGTATATCTTGGCAACATTGTTGTGTCTCTGAAGGTAATCCGATCCCGCAAGAATTTCGCAGCCTGCCGTCACGTGTTGAATCGACTCATACGCCTTGTTACATAATCTGCACTTGTCCGAAATACTAATATCTTTTAAAACGTGTCGTCGGTAGGACCGTGTTGCAATTACTTGGTCCTGGATGGCTATCACGAAACCCTCAGTTTCCGAAAATAGCCGACCAGAAGTCAACCATGCTACCGACAACGTCGTCTGCACCTCCGGATCAAATAAACGACTGTAATATCGCCCGTGCAGTTCTTTCGTTTGCCATTCAAAAAGGCGATCCAAGTCTGTCCTTAGATCCGGTTCATTAATTATCTTTAATTTCAAGGCTGTATAATTCTCGTCCAATTTAACGATTTCCTTAAAAAGGTGGCTCTCACTCGATCTCATATAATGCCTCAGATTACTTTCTTGAGATCTACATAAATGTTTAATATAGATGAGGCCAAGGCCACCTTTTTTCCATGGTTGGATGGTGCATGCGTGCATTAGTCATTTCAGTTCGAATGAGACGATCCAAATCCCGTAATGATGTATCTGACCACTTTATCACACCGAAACTGTACGTTAATGAAGGTATTACCCAGGTGTTAATAGCTTTTACTTTGTGTTTTCCATGCAGATAACTTCTTAATACTAATCGCAGCCGTTTTAAAAACTTATTTTTAAGCTCCTCCTTAACATTTTTGTGGCAGATCTTAAGGTGCTGTTGGATGCCAAGGTACTTATACGTTTCGGATTCCCCCAATTCACGTACATGGTCCCCATCCGAATGTGCTATGTTTTCAGTAGATACTGTGCGTCCTTTTGTAACATGTAGCACAGCACACTTATCTAAACCAAAGCACATTCGAATGGTGTTACTGAAATTTCGCACAATGCTTATCATGCTCTCCAGTTGGGAAGCATTCTTTGCGTACAATTTCAGATCGTCCATGTATAGACTGTGAGATATCCTGGTTTCTTGGTCATTTATAGTCATCCGGTAACCGTACCCACTATCACGCAGCAACTGACTCAAGGAGTTCAGATTATTATTATTATTATTATATGGGGTGTCTTCTCAGTTTCCTGGAGTAAATTCTTTCGGGGGCTATTGCCAACCGAAAGAATTGTTGTTCATGTTAGTTTTTTTTTTATTATTATTATATTTTTATGTTTCTTGTCACGGGCGTTCGTTTAAAAATTTTCGAACTATTCTTGCAGTGTCGAGCAGTACCGCTTGTTGTGCGTCTTTAATCAGTTCCTCCGAGATTTTCAAGTATTTTGTAGCTGTGACTGTGGTTTTTGGGATGAGTCCATTAGCCGATATAATAATAGCTGTTATCCTTGCGGAATCTAACTTATACAGATCTTTCAATTCTATGGCCAAGTCCTGGTATTTTCGAAGCTTCTCAGCATAAGATTTCCGAATATTCTCATCATTCGGGACAGCGATATCAATAATATCAGCTCTCTTATTCCCTTTATCAATGATAAGAATATCCGGTTTATTGTGATGGACAGTTCGGTGCGTCAACATCGCTTCGTCCCAATACACTTTTATTGTGCCTTTCTCTAGAAGCCTTTGAGGAACGTAGCGATAATAAGGGACCTTCTTATCCAACAAACCGAATTTTTCTGCGAGAGCTTGGTGGTATATCTTGGCCACGTAGTTATGACGTTCAAGATAATCAGATCCCGCAAGGATCTCACAGCCCGCCGTAATATGCTGGATCGACTCATACGTTTTGTTGCACAATCTACATTTATCAGAGATGCTCGTTTCTTTTAAAACATGTCGTCGGTAGGATTTTGTTGCTATAACTTGATCTTGGATGGCTATTATGAAACCTTCTGTTTCAGAGAATAGCCTTCCCGATGTCAACCAAGCCACCGACAATGGTGATTGCACATCCGGGTCCAACAAACGACTATAATATCGCCCGTGTAATTCCTTACTTTGCCACGACGTGAGGCGATCCGATTCCGTCGTAAGTTCATCCCAGTTGTTGATCTTCAATTTCAAAGCTGTATAGTTCTCGTCCAAGTTTACCATTTCCCTGAACAGACGCGTCTCACTGGCCCTTATGTATCTCCTCAGGCTAATTTCCTGAGAGCGACATAAGTTCCGAATGTTCAGGAGACCTCGTCCTCTTTTTATTCTTGGTAAATACAGCCTTTCAATTGAAGACGTAGGATGGTGCAAGCGTGCTTTGGTCATCTCTGTTCGTACGAGTCGATCCAGTTCCTCTAATGATGTATTCGACCATTTAATGACTCCGAAGCTATATAATAATTAGGGTATTGCCCATGTGTTTATTGCTTTGATCTTTCTACGGCCGTGTAAGTAACTTTTCAGAATTCAACGTAAGCGCTTCAGAAACAATGCTTTCAGCTCATCTTTGACATCTTTTCTGGATATTTTAAGATGCTGGTTCAACCCAAGATATTTATAAGATTCATGTTCCTCGAGTTCACGTATATGGCCACCATCGGATAAAATTAAATTTGTTGTTGATACTGAACGTCCTCTTTCTACGTGCAATACGGCACATTTATCAACACCAAACGACATGCCAATGGTGTCACTGAAACTTTGCACTATGTCTGTCATACTCTGTAGCTGAACAGGGTTCTTTGCGTACAGTTTCAGATCGTCCATATACAAACTGTGACTTATCCTGGTAGTTGGGTCATTGATAGTCAGTTGGTAACCGTACCCACTATCACGAAGTAACTGGCTCAGTGGGTTAAGGGATAAACAAAACCACAAAGGACTAAGGCTATCGCCTTGATATATTCCCCTTTGTATTTTTATTGTTTCACTTTCGATCGCGTGTCTTCCCTTTCCAAAGCTAAGCTTTGTTTCCCAAGTAGCCATCAATCGTGATAGGAGGTCCGTCACACTGTGAGCGACTTTATTCAACCGTAACACCTCAATCAACCAGGAGTGAGGAACTGAATCAAATGCTTTCTTGTAGTCAATCCAAGCCATCGAAAGATTTCGCTGTTTTGCCGAGACCTGAGATGCAATAAATGAATCTATAACTAACAACTCTTTACATCCTTTAGACCCACTTTTACAGCCAAGCTGTTCAGGAGCTAGAAGCTCATTCAGAGTAAGGTGGTCTCGAATCTTTATTGCAATAATGGATGTAAATAGTTTATAGATACCATTTAAGCAAGTTATAGGTCTGTAATCTTTTGGTTCAAGGTTTTTACCCTGTTTCTTCGGAATCATAAACGTAATTCCCTCAGCGAAATCTTTTGGCAGTGGCAAATTGGCTACAAGAATTTCTTGGTAGCATCTTGCAATGGCTTCATGAAGACTGCTAAAATACTTCAGCCAGTAATTTTGTATACCATCGCGTCCAGGAGCGATAATAATAATAATAATTATTATTATTATTATTATTGTACAGGTCTTCCCTTGTCCTTTTTAATCCGTATGAAATAATACCACCTAAGAGAATGGATATGCTAGTCGTATAAAACAATGTAGGTGCTGGCGTAAAAACATGATAAAATGTTAATCGCCACTAAATCCTGATCCTAATCCTAATCCTAGATTCAGAGCTTCTACACCAGAGCGCACTTGTATCACTCTTCCTGTCTTAATGCTAAGCACCCTACATAGGCAAGATTGACACATTTTCAGTTGAGTTTTGTTTTTGAGTTGTGTCACTTTAGAAATACTAGAGCGATGTGTTAAATAATACTCACATTGAGCCGAGTTTTTTTTTTATATGATATTTTCCCTCATACTGTTTACCAATTTTTTGAAGAATACATTTTTTAATCATGTAAACATTTCAATCAGATTTTTCCCACGGGAAGTTGGTTAGATTTCACTTAAACTAACATCTATATATATATATATATATATATATATATATATATATATATATATATATATATATATATACACACAAATCACGTGTTTGTCTGTTTTTCTGTTTGTTTGTTCCTTATACAAATCCACACCGTTTGACCGATTTTGACCAAACTTGGCACACAGGTAGGTCATGATACGGGAAATCTCCTAGGCTAGGTCAAAAAAATCTACCACCTGTCTGTCTGTATGTTTGTCCCTTATACAAATCCACACCGTTCGTCCGATTTTGAATAAACTCGGTACACATGTAGATCTTAATCTGGGGAGTGTCGTAGGCTAAGTCAAAAACGTCTACCAGCTGTCTGTCTGTATGTTTTTTTTTTTTTTTTTGTTTGTTTTTTTTTTAAATTCACACCGTTAGACCGATTTTTACGAAACTTGGCGTCTAGGACTCACAATTGGGAGGTCACGGGTTCGAAACAGTTACAGATTCGTGTTATTAGATTTTAATAATGCTTAATTGGTCTCTAATTTATTTAGGCTTTTCTATATGCAGAAAGTAGGCGTAGCATGGCACGCCGGGTAACAGCTAGTATATTAATATAATATAAACATTAATAGTTTTCGGCGCTAATGGTCAAGATGTCGGTGCGCCATAAAAAAAAAAAAAAAAAAATATATATATTGGACACATGAAGCTCACTAACTTATCTTAGCCTAATACTGCTTCCGGTATACCAACAATCCTCAATTTACGTTGAAAATGATACCTTAAATAAGTAACACATATCCTAAGAAAAAACCTATTTAACTGAAATTTTTGTTCATTCTTGCAATTATTTTGCTTGCAAGAAGATTTATTAAGATATGTGTATTAAAAATCACTACACAAAACAAAACCACTGTATACAAAACCATGATCAAACATATTCGACCTTGCGGACTTCAACTCTAGGAAATAACCATAACTTCTAAGCCTTAAACAAAATATTTAATTCTCCTTACTAATTTTTCAATAAGAGGCCCCATGATCAACTATTCCAATAAACGAAGGACAATTGTTCTCAATTAAAAACTGTCAATAATGATTAACTCCTTCCAATGTGTTTATTTATTTATATATAGTATTTTTCATTTTCCATCATGGTTACTTTTTTACATTTTTCTTTTCTTTTTTTTTATAGCGCATTTGCAGCCAGGCCATTAGCCCCGGATTATGGTTACTGTTTTGAAGAATGGAAAAAACTATGAGAGAAGTACATTGCAGTCGGTGGTAATTACTTTGTACGCGGCAAGAAGAAGAAGAAGAAGAATTTAATATAAGAAGAAAGAAGATAAGAATTTAGTGTAAAAATATTGAAAATTGAAGGACTTATAATTTTTGTCTTGTTTTGGAGGGTCCTCCCTCGTACATTGTACGAGAAAAGTAAAGTCCGACTCGCAGGAACTGCGTCATCTTAGCGCGGTTCCCTACATCTCGAAGAAATGGAATAGATTAGGCATCACAAATAACAGGAAACTGACAGTAGCCAACTTACACTGAATAATACGGATAATTCTTAATCCTCATTCTTCATTTCGGGCTGAATAAGCCAATACAATTATTTACTGAAAACATACTCACTCTTCGACTACTGCTGAGAAGGCCCTATTTCGATCCAAAAATTCTGTGTCATTTTAAGTTTCATTTGTTTTACTAGAAAATTATAATAAACTGTAAATATGTGCTTCATGGCAAATAAAATTCCATTCTCTCGTGGGTTAAATCATTATATAAAATAATAAATAATGATAACTTCAGTTGGAGGCTATGAGGATGGTTATATAGATAGGAGAATTCAAAACAAACCTATGCATACGCCATCATGATATTAGCCACAGCCATCATGATTACCACAGCCACTCCAAACTTAGTACCAGTACCTTTCACTATTTCTTGGCTTATTTTACTACAGTATGATTATAGGTGCTGTTCGCGGAAGGCCGCTCAACGAAACATACCCCGTGAGGTGCTGCCACCTAGCGGTGTGCCCGGGAACTATTTGCCCGCGGCAGTACGAACTGCACGAAAAGACAAGTTCGGAAGATATAGTCGCCTGGACCAAGCAGACAAAGTGTGGAGCATCTTTTTTTCTCTCCCCAAGTTTTACACACCAATGATGGAGGAGTAAACATCTAAGCCACCCAGGCCGAGTGAAGGGAGCTGGAAATGGTGTTGGCCAGCCCACCAGGATTGGAGGAACAAGAAAATGCAGCACATTACAGGGCTTATACATCATGCTTAAACACATAATCGTCAAGACACCAGGTACCTCTCTTAATTTATCATTTATGAAGATCCAGCAAAACCATTCAACAGTTCAACCATCAGCAGCAGCTCATCATTCGCATGTTCAAAATTTAACTAACTCAATAACAATAAATATGTTTCCTGTTTTGGCCTACACCCCCCATAGAGTTTTGCATAAGTTAAAATAAATTCTGATTTCAAATTACCATCTACACAAATCTCTGCAGTCCTTCACCGTCAGTGGTCCACTCTAAACCATATAAAAAATGGTAGAGTGACCACAATCGTAAACAGGTGCGTTGCTAGAGGTATGCAAAGCGAGTGCAGAATCACAGCTCTGGGTCATTATCTGGTCATTACCCCTACCATGGCCTCGACTAGGCCACGCCAGCTAAACCAGTAGGGGCTGAAGACTCTGTCGTTTACTAGCTGGCAAAAGTACCACCGGGTTATGTATAGGGTGCCATCCATCCCAAATATCCATGGTGGAGCAAGGAATTCGTTCAACTTGCCCATAGATGAAAAACAAAAAGCCCGACTTGCAGGGACTGCATTATCTTAGGGTGTTTCCATTCTTGTCCCTAGTTACATTAGTTAAGTAATAATAATAATAGCCAACCGAAGTTAAGCAAAGTCGGGTGTGGTCAGTACCTGAATGGGTGACCCACCACTTGCTGTTGGCATTATAAAAGGGTGGCAACAGTACATAGCCCGGCGCTAATAGCCAAATAGTTGATGCACCGTTAAAACGAAAAAATAATAATAATAATAAAAGAAGCAGTTCTTAGTGAGTTTTGATCTTTCGTGAAAAATTAAATCTCAGAGAGAAGTAAAATTTTAAGCAGATACTGAAACCAAAATAAAAAAAACTAAAACTTTCAAAGATTTAAGCCCGTAATAGCTATGTTCCTTAGAAAACTAAAACTATTTATATAATATATATTATTTAATAGTTTTTAGATTGACTCTTAACGTATGGTTCTAGTGAAGCCGAAAATGAATGATTAATCATTAAATGACCCTTAGCTCAAATTTATAGAATTATCGAATAAGGCGGAAGGTGAATAAAACTACGCCACACACTTCCACCTTATTCGATAATTCCAAAAATGAACAGTTTCTATTCCAAGCAGGGCCGCCGCATCTCAGAGCCGGGCCCAAGACCAGATCACGGGCCCCCACTTCTCAGAGCCGGGCCCAGGACCAGATCAAGGGCCCCCAATTCTCAGAGCCGGGCCCCCAATTCTCAGAGACGGGCCCCCACTTCTCAGAGCCAGAATGAAAATTCTAGTACTTTGCTATAGGACTTAGGGAAATTTAAAATTATTTTCATCTTAGGTTTTGAGCGAAATGAGAGTAAAAGCCGACAATCGGTGCAGCAAAGGTCATTTTCGTACTTGTAGTTTTATAACGACTCCTAATGAAATATACTATTCTGGGACTCCACTTGTCTTGTCGTTCATGTACATTTAAAAAAATATAGATCCCGTTCCAATAAATATAGACTACGCCCGTCTATATTTCTAAACCCCATTCTTTTTACAAGCTCATAACCTATACATTGTTTTCCAATTAGTGAGGCCCGGCCCGGGCCCGGGACAACTGTACTCCGTTGTCCCCCCCCCCCCCCCATGTGGCGGCCCTGATTCCAAGTTTCCCAAATCACAGCAGACCTAAACATTTCAAACACAATTGAAGGGCGTGCATCAGTAAGGAGGCAGCTCCATTTTTGGGAATTTTAGGCCAGAACATTATTATTGATTTAAAAACTATTCATATCTTCAGGTACAATAAGGAAGCAGCAGACACATATCCATATCTTCAGGTACAATAAGGAAGCAGCAGACACATATCCATATCTTCAGGTACAATAAGGAAGCAGCAGACACATATCCATATCTTCAGGTACAAGAAGGAAGCAGCAGACACATATTTCGAAAAAATTAGATGCCGCTCTATAGCATTAAAAACTGTAGCTTCTTCAGCTACACTGACAGTGATGATTCGATAGTCAGAAGACGACTGAAATTTGCATTATCTGATTTTTTTATTTTGCGTTTTTTTTTTGTTTTTTTTTTTGTATTGGCAAGTAAGCTTCCTAAATTAAAAATGTGATTAAAAGTAAATGTTGTTAATTACAGTTGAAAAATTCATAAATTTTGGATTTTTTATAGAGCGTGGCGCAATAAGGAGGCAGCTCCAAAGCAATGAACCTCACTCCACCACTCTAAACCTTTATGATAATAAAAACAAATGGTAAAAAATAGCAGGAAATTAAATTATACAACTTTTTTTTTTTAATTTTCCAAAAATGTGAAAAAAGTAGCTGCCTCATTATTGCTTCACCCCCTTTAATTTATTTATTTATTCACGGAGCTTCAAACGGCAAGGTGATTTGCTCACATAAAAATTCAATTCTTAAATCAATATACATTTCACAACTGGAAGTGTCCTCCAGAAATAATTGCAACTTTCTTAATTCCTTCTCAGTGAAACCTTAAGATCATGGCCGACTATTTGCTGGAATAATTTACAACTTGATTGAGTAACTCGTCAATCACAATCCTAAGTTTTTACTGTGAAGCGTTAAATAAAATTCATATTAAATATATTCTGGCGGATATATATATATATATATATATATATATATATATATATATATATGCAAACAAATAAACAGTCAATGTGGCTGATTGGTACGTGCGGTAAGCGAAGCAAATCCGATTCAAGGAGACTCCTTCAAACAAGGGTTCCGCAGGGGTCTATGCTTGGCCCAATTCTATTCACTTTCTTATCCATTTTGACGGGATCGCTCTCTTCAAAAACAATTTCAGTTTTTTACCCTATTTCATTATTAGTAGTAATTATTAATAATAATTAATAATTATTAATAATCCCTTTTCATGCACGCCTTCTAGGCGTGCATGAAAAGGGATGCGTATATATATGTTTGTGCCCTGTCATCTTCAAAAATTATGCGCCTAATTTTAAGTCACTAGCTTTTCGGGAAGTGCCTAATAATTTTACATCGCCTATAACTCAGAAACTCTTTAATATAGAATCATGAAATTTTTAATTTTACTCACATCTATTAGTATAATACCCGTGTAAAATTTAGGCTGGCCCCCTACTGTGTAATATACACACAGCGTGCGTAGGCCGGAACTTGGGCTGGCCCCCTACTGTGTAATATACACACAGCGTGCGTAGGCCGGAACTTGGGCTGACCCCTACTGTGTAATATACACACAGCGTGCGTAGCCCGGAACTTGGGCTGGCCCCCTACTGTGTAATATACACACAGCGTGCGTAGGCCGGAACTTGGGCTGACCCCCTACTGTGTAATATACACACAGCGTGCGTAGGCCGGAACTTGGGCTGGCCCCCTAGTGTGTAATATACACACAGCGTGCGTAGGCCGGAACTTGGGCTGGCCCGCTACTGTGCCCTTAGATAAATAAAACAATAATGTTGGTCTCTCCATGGTCGAATGGCTAACGACATTGTTTCTCGTGCGGGAGTTGGGGGTTCGAGCCCCGTCTAAAGCAGGTTGATTTTTTTCATTTCTCAGCCGTGGCGAATAGTAGGCCTATGAATATATCGAAATTTTTGAGATCGTTTAATGGAAGGGGTCGGGGCAAAACAGTGCCAAGCAAAATTTCTAACAAAACTTAACTGTAGCTGCTATATGTTGGATATTATGTGGGACTATCAGTCTATGATACAAATGCTACTAAAATATGACTACAAGCTCTGTATGCTACTTAATCTTGTTGTCCCTAATCATATCTACTGATAATCCCACATAATATATCCAAGATAAAGCAACTACAGTTGCGTTTTGTTAAAAGTGTTGCTTGTCGCCATTTTGCCCAAACCCCTTCAATTTAAACCTAGGCTTTATTGAAAACAAAATTATTTTTCAATCATTTTTGATGAATTGAGTAATTTGAAACAATAAACTGGCTTAGAAAAGGAGAGCATTAACTTTCGCTTCTTTCACACTCTGATCTACCGCTTTATCGAACATTTTCAAGTTTTACCATTAACAAAAAATTTGTTTGATATCGAAAATAACAGAAACACCCTCTCGTTACTTGGTAGCAGTTTGCCAGAGTGTTCTAAAAATTTTTTTACTCAGATTTTTGGGAAATATTGACTTTATTAGGCACCCATGGAAAATTTCAATTTTAAATCGGCGCCAGCTGTGGGTACTCAAAGTAAAAAAAAATATTACAATAACATATCGTACTAGTATTTCTAAAGTGACACAACTCAAAATAATACTCCACTGAAAATGTGTCACTCTGTAGTGGCCTTAGGATTAAGACAGGAAGAGTGACACAAGTGCCCTCTGGTGTAGAAGCTCTGAAGCTAGGTACACTCAGTTTTGATGGTAGATACAGGGAATAGCATTAAGACAGGAAGAGTGACACAAGTTCCCTCTGGTGTAGAAGCCCTGAAGCTAGGTACATACAGTTTTGATGGTAGATACAGGGAATAGCATTAAGACAGGAAGAGTGACACAAGTTGTCTCTGGTGTAGAAGCTCTGAAGCTAGGTACATACAGTTTTGATGGTAGATACAGGGAATAGCATTATGACAGGAAGAGTGACACAAGTGCCCTCTGGTGTACAAGCCCTGAAGCCAGGTACATACAGTTTTGATGGTAGATACAGGGAATAGCATTAAGACAGGAACAGTGACACAAGTTCCCTCTGGTGTAGAAGCCCTGAAGCTAGGTACATATAGTTTTGATGGTAGATACAGGGAATAGCATTAAGACAGGAAGAGTGACACAAGTTCCCTCTGGTGTACAAGCCCTGAAGCTAGGTACATACAGTTTTGATGGTAGATACAGGGAATAGCATTAATGCAGGAAGAGTGACACAAGTTCCCTCTGGTGTACAAGCCCTGAAGCTAGGTTCATACAGTTTTGATGGTAGATACAGGGAATAGCATTATGACAGGAAGAATGACACAAGTGCCCTCTGGTGTAGATGCCCTGAAGCTAGGTACATACAGTTTTGATGGTTGATAAAGAGATATTTACCATCTCTTTCATAGTCATAACTATGACGGTGTGAATAAAACCGATTTTTGAGTTGTGTCACTTTAGAAATATTAGTGCGATATGTTCAGACTAACCTGATAGCGAGTGAGAGTGAGTGCTGGTGATCGTGCGAGTTCTGGAACACTACTGGACTATTGACAGCCCCCCTCCCATTGTTCCCAGACTCCAGCCCCACACTCCAGATTCTAGAGCAGATAGTCTGGTGAATCCAGTACTAGCGAATGATGATGAAGAGGTTCTGGTTAGGCCTCCCCTATGTTAGGGTTGGAGTGTGCTGTCGTCTGGTGTGGGTTGGCGACGTGCAGTATTGCACAATTAGTAGCTAACGCAATGCAAAGTTTGACAACATATTCAATATTCTGGTTAGAATTTCCGATCATCATGCAACAATTTGACCTGTTATGAGAATAGTTTGTTTTTCATATATATATATATATATATATATATATATATATATATATATATATATATATATCCTTTATCCAGCGTTCTCCTATTTGTCGCTCTCTCTAATCCAGCGGTCTCCGAGAGGAATGAGTTCCTATAAAACCTTCCCTTCCTAACTAGCTAAACATTTCTTCCGTGGTATTTCATTGAATGGAACTCAAAGAAGGCATATATGTTCCGTTTTAGAGGTAGAAACTTGTTTTTCTACAAAGAAAACAAATGTTTCTACAAAGGCACCTGCGGCTGGAACGCCTGAGATTTACCAGCAAGGATTTACATATTATAAATTTATTTTATAATTTGGTACCTAAATTTTACATAAATATGCAAATAGATAAATATATTAAAATTGTACATATTATTATATCCCCAAATACATAAGTGACAACTTCTAACTGAATTCTCTAATCCGACTGTACTTCGGTCCCGACGACACCAGTTTAGGGAGAGTCTCCTGTATATATATTATTACTTTAAATTTTAACGTCCATTTATTATTAACTAAGAATTTTAGGACGGGTTATCTATAGGTTACCACCCTTTTCTAGCCAGGATAGGGGTGATGCCTTTTCTTTTTTCGAAAGAAAAGCCACCGCCCCTAGTGGGAATCGAACCCAGGACCTTTGGCACGGAGTGTTAAGAGCTCACGCCTTAACCCTCCGCGGATATATATTAAATATATATTTTATTTGAAAGGTAAATTTCGAGTTTATATTCTGTGATTTCCTAATCACACTATAGGTGGCCATTTTGAAACTCCACTTCTCACACGGGCAAGCTTGCGCTTCCAACATTGTCAGTGACCTCATCCTTGCATGTCTCAGACATGAAACATAATTATAGAATAAAGAAAACTAATAACCCGGGAAAATATAAAATTCAAAAATATAACCTCATCAAAAACTTAACCTATACATGAAATAGGATCACAACGGTAGATCCATGTAGTTCGTTCTATCAAATCTGATGTATGTAGATTCGGTAAAAATGCAGTTTCCCGCCCTCCAAACCGATTTCTTTCAAACTTTGCACAATAACGTATTTTGATGCACTAAACACGAATACGATAAAAAAAAAAAACGTCGGATTTAACTAAGAAAGAAGTTATTAAGCACTTAAGTTCACTGTTGTGCAGGTTATGAGAGCTATTAATTATAGCGAGTTGGATTTACTACGGTTTTGTTATCTTCTTGAGCGAGCGTAGCGAGCGGAAACGCATAGCACGTATACCCTTAAGCGAAAGTGAGGATGCCCTTAAAATTAACAATATTTTCGAATAAATGGTTTCTGAACATTTCAAATGAGAGTTCTCTGTTTCCCAATGGTATATATCTGCGCATGCGCGTGTTTACAAATACGCTGATGACGCCTAGTTTTATAACCTTCCTAACTTTATTTCTTAATATTATATTCTATTAATTTTAGCGAGTTGGATTGACTGGGGTTTTGTTATCTTCATCAGCGAGCGTAGCGAGCGGAAACGCATAGCATGTATGCCTTAAAGTCGTCACAAATTTAGTTGTTTACATTAGCTCTCATAACCTGCATAACAGTGAACTTTATTGCTTAATAACTTCTTCCTAGTTAAATCCGACGTTTTTTTTTTATCGTATTCGTGTTTAGTGCATCAAAATACGTTATTGTGCAAAGTTTGAAAGAAATCGGTTTGGAGGGCTGGAAACTGCATTTTTACCGTAGATTTCTTTCTATTGATATGTTCAGTTTTCAATCACATTGACTTGTTACATGATTCAGTTTCGTATTGATTCACGAAAGATACCTATACATCAACATGTAAGTAGGCTCCGTTATTGCGGAGTAGTGAAACATTCCGCTGTTGGGTAATGTGTTTTTCAAAAACAGAATCCATGGTCGCTTTGAGATAAATTTAGAACAACTTTACTTGATGTTATTCTTCAAGGCTACCAAAAAAAAGTTTAACCTAAAACTAATATTTAGCTAATTAAGAATTAACGGTGCGCTGATAAAAAGGGGATGTGTACAGAAATAGTGTTAGCAAATAGTGTCGGGTCATAAAGGCATTTATTTTAATCTGCATTACTTCACCGACATGTTGACAGTGACGAGATGTTTTCTTGACATTGATGGAATGTTGATCAGGTGATGCGTTGGAGCAACGTGACAAGGAGGGAAGGGAGCAACATCTGTCAAGGCGAAGAAGTGCAAAGAAATAGTTTAGGATCCAAAAGTTTGAAAGGGCTTGAGGAAATAGATAGAACCAATAGGATCGTCCATGTTGCTAGTTGTACCACTTTTAGCATAAATATGCCTTAGCGGTGACCAAACAGGAAAAAACCGTTACAAAAAAGTGTCCGCTGGCTTTCGCGCATGCACAGTGGCATTCGGGCATGCGCAGTGGCATTCGGGCATGCGCAGAGGCGTTCGCGCACGCGCAGAGGCGTTCGCGCAAGGGCATTGGCGTTCGCACAGGCGAAGTAGCGTTCGGGTATGCACGGTGGCTATGTACGAAAAAGAAGACTGTATGTTACAAAAATGTTTCAGCTGGCGTTCACACATGCGTAGAGGCGTGACCATGTAAGCAAAAGAAGACTGTATGTGTTACAAAAATGTGAGTGCTGGCGTTCGCACATGCGCAGTGGCGTTCGGGAATGCGCAGTGGCCATGTAAGAAAAGGATGACTGCATCTTATAGAGTACATCACATAGGTTTATCGGGTGGTCCTAGCGTTACAAAAAAAAGTGTCACAAGAAAGGTGTCCGCTGGCGTTCGCCCACGCGCGATGGCCATGTACAAAAAAGAAGACTATATGTTATACAGCACTTTACATAGGATTATCGGGTGGGCCTAAAGCATATGTATGTTCCTGAATTTGAGCAGAAGGCTCTAAAGAAAATAATTTTTGTCTGTGTTTTGTTGTTGTTATGAAATAATGTTTATTTAGAATCTGTACAATTTATATTGTACAATAATTAATTGTGCTAGCCTAAGTATACATTCCAATGAATAGTATATGGAAGGAGCCAATCATTATTCACACTTCCTAGTATATAGTAACATTTTTTATTTTCACTGTACTTTTTCACTGGCGCTACAGTCTCTTAACACTAGATATAACAGACCTGGTACTGGTATTAATATCAATAACAAAAAATATATTATTAACTAATATAAATAAATTAACATTAAGTTCATTAAATGTATTCTCTTTTACAGCTACAAAATACATAACATCATTTAGGAAAGCAAATGTTATATGTATTAGGAATTTTGAATTGAAATTGCACGACCAGTCAAAATGACTGATCTGGTAAATGTAGTGTTAAGCCTCCTGGGAAGATCTTTAGGATGGGTCCGAGTAGAAAAAGATTGATCTCTAGCAAGGACCGAAATAAAAATTAAATGTTTCCTAAAAATTATGACAAAAAAATTACTTCATAATTTTTATTTTAAAAATAAAAATTATTAGAATTTTTTTTTAAAAAAATAATAAAATATATCAATTACGATGGAATTTTTAATTTTATTTCCCAATAATAAAAATTAAAGGTTAAGTGAAACCCATTTATTAAATATCTCTTATCCTCGGAATAAATAAGTCCGTTGTCTATGTGAGTGAATCAAAGTTCGTCTAAATCCAATTGATTTGTATGGATATATATTGTATATTCTAGAATTTATTTTTGTGCATTACTTTTTTGTTTCTGTTTCTATTCATTATTAGTCGCTATGTGTGCGAGCTCTTAAAATCAATAAATCTATTCATTATGACACGAATATTGTTTTTTTTAATTTAAAATAATGTTTAAAGTTAAAATAATAAAAAATTGTTGTTAACAATTTTTATAAAAAAAATTTTTGAAATAACATTATTCAAATAATTTTTATTTTTAAGTTTTTGAAATAAAAAGTATTAGACAATTTTTTAAAAAAAAATAATAAAATATATAAATTACTATGAAATTTTTATTTTTATTTTCAAAAAATAAAAATTAAAGGTTAATTGAAACTCATTTGAAATAAAAATTAATAGTTATTTTCGGTCCCTGATCTCAAGGATTTGGATGGGATGACAATTAGGAATAAAACATTAGGAATAAGTATTTTGCGAGATCTTTTACGCAAGGACTATTTAGGTCGTTGTGTAGGGTTTTGTTGGAGACATAAAAGGGTGTACTGAATATTCTACGAAGGACTTTGGATTGGAATGCTTTTATACTTAGGTAAATAATCTAAGGGGTTAGGTCCACCAATATATATACTGTTGTCATACCTGTTGGTGGAGACCGTCGTCACTGGGATCTGTACGAGTACTGTGGGCGAGCTGCTTCGACGTAAGTACATCATTACTAAGCCACTGTTAAGTTAGTTCTGAGTCTGGATTGTAATTTCAGAGTATTTATATTAGGGTGAAGGAAGTTTTTTAAGTGAGCAAGAGTGACAAACGAACTTTTGTACAAAATACAGGCAAAACAATTACCTGGACGACCCTTCACCGACGTGAAAAACTTCAATTACAACAAGTATCGAATAAGATCGATTTTTCAATATATTACTTGGTCAATGGATAGAATAGGTTCTTTCTCTAATTTGCTTCCATTTGTATATTCCATAGTTTGACATGGTAGGGACGATATGTATTTTATGACATTTCTTATTTTCCAAATGTAACCGAAATGTATATATTTTAGTTTCGATTAATACATAAAATTTTGATCTATTAATTCCCGTGGTCTAGTGGCTAACGCCGAGAATTCTCATGTGGGAGATCTGGGTTCTAGTCTCGCCGGCAGCAGGTAATGAAAAAGAAAAATATTGAGTCCCTCCGTCTATTTACGCAATCGAAAATATAATTCTAGTTTTGCTTTTAATTTTTTTTCGATAACGGTCAATGATATCAAGTTGCAGGGCATCACACTCTACTCTAATAGACCATGGGCGTATTTAGAAAATTATTTCGGGTGGGGGGGGCTGGGAGCATTACGGGTGGGGGGGGCTGGGAGCATTTCGGGTGGGGGGGAGCATTTCGGGTGGGGGGCTTGGAGCATTTCGGGTGGGGGGGGGAGCATTTCGGGTGGGGGGGGTGGGGGGCTGGGAGCATTTCGGGGGTTTGGAATACTAACAATCAAGAACTTGGAATAGTTAGGCAATTAAAATGCTATCACACCCCAAAAAAAACCTATTTTTTCTAAACTAAGTGATGTTATTTATTTTATTTTAAAGGTTTTTTTTGACATATTTTTAGCAATTACATTATATACGCCCATGGCGCCGAACTTCCAACAGGTTGCCACTGTTAAGGTAACTTAATTTTCACATCCAAAAACCAAACTAAGCCTTAGGTGAACAGAACAGAACCTGTGTTCTGAACGCTTCATGTCTACGCAATCTTATCAGCTATCTTTTCTGTTTGAGGAAGTCTTGTTCATAAATAGTCTAAACAATGAATCATTCATTCCTGGCAACTTCCACTCGAATGATTGGATCCAGACGGGTGATAGTCTCAAGTATAAACAGTCTCAATGGAAAAGTTTTCTTCAATTGTTGATACCAAAATACCTTTGATACCAAAAGTCACTTGGACTTTGCGTCTTACATTGGAACATCCCCTAGTGTCCGGACCCGATTTTTATGAAACTTTGTATATTTATTAAACATGTGAAAATAATCTATACGTATTTTTTTATATCGGACCAATCGCACGTTTAAGGGGTGATACAGCGGTGGGGTCACCGATTTGGTCCATTCTTTTTCTGGTGATTCTACATCGAAAAATAGTCGACAAGTGTCCGAGCGTTCCGTCCTGAACTGAGAAATAAAATAAAATAGGTAGAAAATGCATTATTTTATATATCGACACACTTAACTACCTATGCTGATGATACAGCTATTTTTTCCTCCTCCCCTGATCCTGAAACTGCTTCCTCCCACCTGCAGGAACATCTAGAGTCTGTCGAGGATTGGTGCAACAGGTGGAAAATCAAGGTGAATCCAGAGAAATGCAGCCAAATAACATTCACCCTTAATAAGAGGACTTGTCCTCCTGTTTGCATATTCATCCACGAACTCCCTATATCCAATGAGGTGCGCTACCTGGGATTATTACTGGACAGTAGACTCACTTGGAACCCACACACCCGACTGAAAAGACAGGAACTGAACAAGAGATACGGACTCTTAAGACGACTATTGGGACCCTCATCAAAACTGACAACACAGAACAAACTCACTATATACAAAACCATCATCAGACCTATTTGGACGTACGGACTTGAACTATGGGGAACAACCAAAACTTCAAATATACAGAGAATACAGGCATTCCAATCCAAAGTCTTACGCAAAATAGTTAATGCTCCTTTCTACGTTTCCAATAAAACCCTCCATAATGACCTCAACATCCCTTTCGTTCAAGAACTTGCAAAATCCCGATTCCTAACTTTTCACTCTAAACTATCTTCCCATCCCAATCCCAGAGCTCAATCCCTCTCCTCTCAATTCCACCCCAAAAACCCTCCTGAAGACTAAAGAGATCTTGGCCTCGTCATCAATTATGTAATTAAAGGACAAATAAAATCTCTCAATTAGGAAGTGTCAATATTGATTGGCTTCTTACAAAGTCCTTTATTTATTGATTTTTTTTTTTTTATTATAATTGTTTTTCTTTATCATTAGTAATTTATTTTTATGTTGTTGTTTCGCTTGTTTCTTTATTAATCATATATATTTTTTTTCTCATATTTCTTTTCTTTTTATTTATTTATTTGTAATTAATTTTTGTATAAATTATCATCATTACTTATTTATTTTTTTTTTTTTTTAATTTCATTATATAATCATTATATAATTAATATTCATTATATTATATAATCCTGTATATATTGATCATACTTAACC
This sequence comes from Gonocerus acuteangulatus, assembly GCA_946811695.1. Taxonomy (NCBI): domain Eukaryota; kingdom Metazoa; phylum Arthropoda; class Insecta; order Hemiptera; family Coreidae; genus Gonocerus; species Gonocerus acuteangulatus. The sequence continues at coordinate 91,485,440 of OX328127.1, read as the reverse complement.
AATGTACTTAAATATTGTACAGATGTTAAATAAACATATTAAATAATAAAAAAAAAAAAAAAAATTTATATATCGAGTTTAGAAAATGATATCGACGTGATTCTTTCACCAATTCATTTGTTTTATAGAGTAGATTAAAGGACAAATACAATCGTTAAACAATAATTTATATTTCGCAAAATAATTTTAAAAATATGCTTACGTTTGAAGTAAACTAGCATTATACATTTTTTACACCAAAAATAATAGCAGATTTAAAATCAGCACCCCAAGAAACTCTAATTAGGTAAATATCATCGAAAACAAAAAATAGTACTTTTTTCCTCTCCAAGTAGTCTCCTCTTGGACCCTCGTCTAAGTTAACGACACAGAACAAACTTACAATATACAAAACAATCATTCGACCTATATGGAGATACGGACTTGAACTCTGGGGTACTGCAAAAACATCCAACATCAACAGAATACAGGCATTCCAGTCAAAAGTCCTCCGTAAAATTGTAAATGCTCCTTTCTACGTATCCAACAAAACCCTTCACAATGACCTTAACATCCCATTTGTCCTTGACCTTGCTAAAACCCGTTTCCAAATGTTCAACTCCAAATTGTCCAACATCCTAATCCTGAAGGTCTATCGTTATCGTCCCAATCCCATCCAGACAATCCTCCCAGGTGGCTTAAAAGACAGTGGCCCCGAGATAAACTAACGTAGCTCATCACATAGTGATCATTAATTCATTTGTTTACCCACCTTAGGAAGTACCAACAATGGTTGGCTTCTTCCAAATACCTCATTATTTTTATTTTGTTTTAATTTTACCGTTATAATCAACATATGTATTATCTGTGTCAACAAACTTGACGATTGTACTAAATGATTTATGTACAGATTTCAAATAAACAAATAAAAAAAAATAACAAAAAAAATAAAAAATAGTCTCCGGATAAATAAATATATATATTTGTCTGTTCTCTCTTACACGCCCAAAAATGGTCTGATTTTGAACGTTTTTAGAAATTTCATACAAAATTACTTTGTCTAATTTAATCAAGTTGAATAACTAGCAGAATCCGCCTACCAGAACATGGCTTTATCGGCAAAATTCTCTCGACAAAAATCGTTCTGCTCATTTATGAATGTGTCCCCGAAACAATAATCTATTTTAACCAAAAATATGGTTAAATATCTATCAACTAAATTTAAATAAATATTTATTTTTCTCACAAACCCATTGAAAATCAATCAATCAATATTTATATGAACAAATTCATAAGCGTATTTTTTTGTAAATGGTTAAGGGATAAAACAATTAAAAAATAATAAATAAAAAAGTCCGTCACGCAGGAGATGCATAACTAAGCACTTTCCTCAGAATTTGGGTAGTGTAGACTGCTTTCCAGAACAATTTGCTTAAAATATCCTACATAAATAAAATAAAAACATGAATAGTTCTCTCTTAATTTTGTAATGAGTAACTGATCAATTATTAATTTGCTTCCAGAGTTATGTTTACACATGGTACCTACTACACTACGTAATAAATACAAAAAACCTCATATTATCGTATTTTGATCTAACGCAGGAACAGAATATAGTCCCTCTAGTAGTAGAAAGCGCTCCTTGCGGCGGCTTTGTGAACCTACGTCTGGCTGGCTTTTCTATTGAAATATATTACAAAGTAAATCCCCCTTTCCGATTGACCGATTCAGCTCATTTTTATAACACTTCTTTCTCATGAGTTACCCACGACGTATACCGCGTTTCGTTACAATACAGCAGAAATTACGACCAGTATGAGTATATTAGTAATTTGGGTCCGGAGTAAACCCCCCCTCCTAATGAACCGATTTAGTTTATTTTTACATCACATATTTAACTGTAGATTACCACTACGAATACCGAGTTTCGTCGAAATATTCCAAAAATCACGGCTGGTAGTGGCGAATTGGTATTGTGGGTCCGGAGTAAACCCCCCCCCCCCCCTCCACTCCTAATAAACCGATTTAGTTTATTTATACAACACATATTTACCTGTAGATTACCACTATGAATACCGAGTTTCGTCGAAATATACCTAAAATCACGGCTGGTAGTGGCGAATTGGTATTGTGGGTCCGGAGTAAACCTCCCCTCCTTAGGAACCGAGGGTTTATTTAGTTCATTTTTATATCTCACTTTTCTCTCTATATTACCACTACGAATACCAAGTTTCGTTGAAATATAACAAATATTACGGCTGAAATGGTCAAATTAGTGTTTTGGGTTCGGGGTAAACCCCCCCTTCCGGTGGACCGATTTTGGTGGTTAACGAACTCGTTCAATCGTTTGCTAATTGAATGCTATATACCAAGTTTCGTGACGAAAAAAACAAAAACTCTGGCCGCTATCGTGTTAACAGACACACATATATATATAAATATATATATATATATATATATATATATATATATATATATATATATGCATATATATATATATATATATATATATATATATATATATATATATAAATTTTAACGGGGGTCATTTTCGGTGTCTACTAGGTAGGATCGATAAAGATTCGAAGAAATTTTTCAAAAAGTATTCCAAACCCCCCAAATGCTCGCAGCCCCCCCCCCCCCCCCGAAATTCTCCCAGCCCCTGCCGAAATTATTTTGTATATACGCCCATGACTGCGCCGTGACCTTCCACTTTTCAAAGTTCCACTAAAGTAGGAAGCCGTCGAAAAACTTTGACGAGGCATCAAATAAATAAAAAAAACAATGTATAGTTGAGTAGGTCGTTGAATCACGCAGTGTTGCAGAGTTGGTGACCGCTTCAGAAGTAGCAGCACGCGCAGAAGGGAAACGAAACATTGCTAAGCCAATTAGAAGGATAAATGAATGTCCAGTAGGTCGTTGAATCACGCAGTGTTGCAGAGTTGGTGACCGCTTCAGAAGTAGCAGCACGCGCAGAAGGGAAACGAAACATTGCTAAGCCAATTAGAAGGATAAATGAATGTCCAGTAGGTCGTTGAATCACGCAGTGTTGCAGAGTTGGTGGCCGCTTCAGAAGTAGCAGCACGCGCAGAAGGGAAACGAAACATTGCTAAGCCAATTAGAAAGATAAATGAATGTCCAGTAGGTCGTTGAATCACGCAGTGTTGCAGAGTTGGTGACCGCTTCAGAAGTAGCAGCACGCGCAGAAGGGAAACGAAACATTGCTAAGCCAATTAGAAAGATAAATGAATGTCCAGTAGGTCGTTGAATCACGCAGTGTTGCAGAGTTGGTGACCGCTTCAGAAGTAGCAGCACGCGCAGAAGAGAAACGAAACATTGCTAAGCCAATTAGAAAGATAAATGAATGTCCAGTAGGTCGTTGAATCACGCAGTGTTGCAGAGTTGGTGACCGCTTCAGAAGTAGGAGCACGCGCAGAAGGGAAACGAAACATTGCTAAGCCAATTAGAAGGATAAATGAATGTCCAGTAGGTCGTTGAATCACGCAGTGTTGCAGAGTTGGTGACCGCTTCAGAAGTAGCAGCACGCGCAGAAGGGAAACGAAACATTGCTAAGCCATTAGAAGGATAAATGAATGTCCAGTAGGTCGTTGAATCACGCAGTGTTGCAGAGTTGGTGGCCGCTTCAGAAGTAGCAGCACGCGCAGAAGGGAAACGAAACATTGCTAAGCCAATTAGAAAGATAAATGAATGTCCAGTAGGTCGTTGAATCACGCAGTGTTGCAGAGTTGGTGACCGCTTCAGAAGTAGCAGCACGCGCAGAAGGGAAACGAAACATTGCTAAGCCAATTAGAAAGATAAATGAATGTCCAGTAGGTCGTTGAATCACGCAGTGTTGCAGAGTTGGTGACCGCTTCAGAAGTAGCAGCACGCGCAGAAGGGAAACGAAACATTGCTAAGCCAATTAGAAAGATAAATGGATGTCCAGTAGGTCGTTGAATCACGCAGTGTTGCAGAGTTGGTGACCGCTTCAGAAGTAGCAGCACGCGCAGAAGGGAAACGAAACATTGCTAAGCCAATTAGAAAGATAAATGGATGTCCAGTAGGTCGTTGAATCACGCAGTGTTGCAGAGTTGGTGACCGCTTCAGATGTAGCAGCACGCGCAGAAGGGAAACGAAACATTGCTAAGCCAATTAGAAAGATAAATGAATGTCCAGTAGGTCGTTGAATCACGCAGTGTTGCAGAATTGGTGACCGCTTCAGAAGTAGCAGCACGCGCAGAAGGGAAACGAAACATTGCTAAGCCAATTAGAAAGATAAATGAATGTCCAGTAGGTCGTTGAATCACGCAGTGTTGCAGAGTTGGTGACCGCTTCAGAAGTAGCAGCACGCGCAGAAGGGAAACGAAACATTGCTAAGCCAATTAGAAAGATAAATGGATGTCCAGTAGGTCGTTGAATCACGCAGTGTTGCAGAGTTGGTGACCGCTTCAGAAGTAGCAGCACGCGCAGAAGGGAAACGAAACATTGCTAAGCCAATTAGAAAGATAAATCACGCAGTGTTGCAGAGTTGGTGACCGCTTCAGAAGTAGCAGCACGCGCAGAAGGGAAACGAAACATTGCTAAGCCAATTAGAAAGATAAATGAATGTCCAGTAGGTCGTTGAATCACGCAGTGTTGCAGAGTTGGTGACCGCTTCAGAAGTAGCAGCACGCGCAGAAGGGAAACGAAACATTGCTAAGCCAATTAGAAAGATAAATGGATGTCCAGTAGGTCGTTGAATCACGCAGTCTTGCAGAGTTGGTGACCGCTTCAGAAGTAGCAGCACGCGCAGAAGGGAAACGAAACATTGCTAAGCCAATTAGAAAGATAAATGAATGTCCAGTAGGTCGTTGAATCACGCAGTGTTGCAGAGTTGGTGACCGCTTCAGAAGTAGCAGCACGCGCAGAAGGGAAACGAAACATTGCTAAGCCAATTAGAAGGATAAATGAATGTCCAGTAGGTCGTTGAATCACGCAGTGTTGCAGAGTTGGTGACCGCTTCAGAAGTAGCAGCACGCGCAGAAGGGAAACGAAACATTGCTAAGCCAATTAGAAAGATAAATGAATGTCCAGTAGGTCGTTGAATCACGCAGTGTTGCAGAGTTGGTGACCGCTTCAGAAGTAGCAGCATGCGCAGAAGGGAAACGAAACATTGCTAAGCCAATTAGAAAGATAAATGAATGTCCAGTAGGTCGTTGAATCACGCAGTGTTGCAGAGTTGGTGACCGCTTCAGAAGTAGCAGCATGCGCAGAAGGGAAACGAAACATTGCTAAGCCAATTAGAAAGATAAATGAATGTCCAGTAGGTCGTTGAATCACGCAGTGTTGCAGAGTTGGTGACCGCTTCAGAAGTAGCAGCATGCGCAGAAGGGAAACGAAACATTGCTAAGCCAATTAGAAAGATAAATGAATGTCCAGTAGGTCGTTGAATCACGCAGTGTTGCAGAGTTGGTGACCGCTTCAGAAGTAGCAGCATGCGCAGAAGGGAAACGAAACATTGCTAAGCCAATTAGAAAGATAAATGAATGCCCAGTAGCTGCTTCTTCTTCTAAATGTAATTTAATAGTTTTAGTTTATTATATTATTAAGTAGATTTAGTAGAAATAATTATTCGTTTCAAATGAAGATATACTTTTCTTTTTAAGTTGTCCACTTATTCTCCTTTCAATCCTCTTTGATTCTATTTTTAATGAATAAAATTATTTTATTTTAGAATTACATATCTTGATTTGTCAATACAGATGTAATGTGCACAAAAAATAGCTTTGTCCAGGTAGATTCGTGAAACGACACACTGTGCAATATGTTTATTTTGCAAAAAATGATTTTTCGACTGCAGATTTTGAAAGAACGGAACAGTTTATGTCCATATATATGTTTTACTTCTTTTTTTTCTGTTATAATCCTCAAGGTCAATTTATGTTGCAATAATAAAAAAACGATAATGTGGCTTCATAGAACGTTGATAAGTTCTGGGGGTCTCTACATTGAATCCGGGGTGAGGTTGAAGGTAATTGAGGTATGCTATATCGAAAATTTCCGGGAGCATTTTTTTCGCAAAGATCGAAAAGATCACGTTTTTTGTACCTCTTTCGCTCATAAATATTTCGTTTTTCCTATGTTGTTGCCTATGCATATTGCATGTTCATACATTTTTTCATTTGTAAAAAGTGTACGTGTGGGCCACCATCTGCAAACAACTCATACATGTAATCTGGGATGTACATGTTTTCTCTTCTTCTGCGGTCCGCTAGTCAGTGTTTCACGGATAATGTCTTACTGCATTCTGTGTACTGTGGGGTGCATTGTTTTGTCGTTAAGTGGCAACGGATCAGTGGGGCATGTCCAATTCGAAGACTTGTAAGTCCTACTTCATCTCTCCGGCAACTTCTATATTTGTATTAATATTAACCAATTTAACTATCCTTCCTTATGCACATTGACATCTGAACTTATTAATTTAATAATTTATTTAAATTTGAACGTCTATTATAATTGACACAGAATTTTTGGACGGGTTATCTATAGGTTACTATCCTTAAGTCACTACGCCTAGTGGGAATTGACGTTTAGCAGTCATGGACACCTGGCCACCTATTTTTTTTTATTTTGTCTATTTTGTTTAAACATTTGTCTGGAAAATTAAAATTATGCAAAATGATCTTCACATTCGTAATTAGTCTAGTGCAACTGCACAAAGAAAAATTCATTTTTTTTCCACAATATCATAGATAATAAAAAAAATATCACAAAAGTTCCATTTACCTGTGAAAACGGAGGTTTTAGGAGGAACTGTGAAGCATGACCCAGTATTCAGTAGGAGGTCTGAAGAAAACTGACCACACCGAACATTCCCGATCAATATACCGTAGCTAGCCGAACTTACACGAAGCTACACGAAGCGCAGGTCAGGGTATTTGCACTTGGAAAACCTCATCAATAATTTCATTCACCAATCGTGAATTCTCCTAATATGGCGACAGCATGTTGACCGGCCCAGTATTCGTCCGATCAAGTAAAGCAGTATGGGGCGATGTTAACAAATGGATGGGTGACCGCTAGGAAAACCACCTGGCATTTGCGTTATTCATCATGGGCGTATAGAGGAGGGGGCTGCAGCCCCCTCTCCGAAATTTTGAGTTAATCGGTAAAAATGTGGAATAAACCCTTACAAATAAATTAAATGAGATCAAGTGATTTTACGTTTTTCACGAAAAGGAAGCAAAAACGAGATAAATGTTAAAGGACTTTTTTTTCTTTCTTTTTTCATCCTGCTTCAATTTTCGAAATTAGGCCGTTTGGGGGGGGGCACCGTGTATATATTAGATGGATTTCGTTTCATTTTCTGAAAAATTTCAATTTTTTGATGTACCAACATAAAGGTAATAATTAAAATAAATATGATCCCATTGAGATCCCAGCTTGGAATGAACACAAAACTGAGAAAATATATAAAAGAAAAATTACAAATTTTTCGAAAATTTTTAAACATACATTTTAGGAGAAATTTAAATTTTAAAGTTTTAAAAATTACCTTAAAATTTTAATTTTTTTAAATAAGTCATGATATACACTCAGTGTCAAAATGATAGACACACCCTTGAAATTTCGAAAACTGAATATAATTTGTTTCAAATTGTGGTTCAATCTTTTTTTACAAGTTATTTTAAATGTATATATTTGTGAAAAAAATGTAATTTATAGTTTATCCCTGTGCTATGTCAAGAGATAAATAAATAAATGATAATGTCTTTATTTTGGTGCGTCAAAATGTTAGACATACTTGTTATTCACAATCCTTTTATTTTCTAATGGCTGATAAAGAATTTTTAGACCTCATCCCATGAACAGCATTAAGATTTGGCATTTTCCATTTCTCCTGTGCTCAATTTCAATGACAACAGTTGAGAATTTTCCAGTTAAAGAATAAGAAAAAGGAAATGGTTGTCTGGAGAAGAGCGCCGTTAATTGCTTTGCTGCACAAGGATGAGATGGGTTTTAGGGAGATTCCAACTTAACAACTTAGATTCGCGTAACTTAGATTCGATAGGAGATTCGCGTAAAACTTAGTTTATCGAATCTAGCCCAGTTAATTCCGTTCGGAGAGCCGTACGGCACTCATTGCTCAACTGGAAGACCACCAACTCAATGAATGAAGCAGGAACAATTGGTCTAAGAATCGCATCACACTCATGCAAAACGGTCAAAGCAAAGGCAGAGGAAGCCGGTGTTCACACCAAGTCTAGGAATGTGCATGGATTACTGGAAAGATCAAAAAACATATTGAGAAAAGAAGTAACGCGAAACCTCTTTCATCATAAAATAGATTTTGCAGAAAACATTATGTTGAGGTCCGATTAATAGAGGAAATTTCTTTTTCTGATGAGAAAACATTTGATTTGGATGGACTCGATGGTTTTCCTTTTGATTTTCATGATTTAAGAAAAGTAGAACTAATATTACCCCGGCGGCAAATGAGCGAAGGTAGTGTTATGGTTTGGGCAAATATTAGGTTCAAGAAGAAAGGCTACTTGGTGTTTCTGTCTAAGAGAATATATTCACATGAGTATTAAAACTAATTAGAAGAACAAGAAATCACTTTCAATGACATGGCAGAAAATTCATCTGCATTTCAGCAAGACAACTCTCCAATCAATTCGGTACGAATTATGGTTCATCCGACAGAATATAGACAAACTAGATTGGCCGGCTATTTTTCAAGACCTTAATATTATTAAAAATGCCTGGGGAATTCTTACAGGAAGAGATTATAGCGAGTCAAGACAATTTTCCACAATCGATGAGCTAAAAAGTAAAAATCTAGCTTCAAGAGATTACATACCTCAAGAAACATTAAACAATTATTTTATTCAATTCCAAATTGAATTTTTTAAGTAATAAAAGGTGATGGAAAAGCCACAGAATTTTAAATTCCTCTTTTATTATTTTCTTCTTCCAGCGTGTCTATCATTTTTACGCACCTAGAATCCGCTTTTAAGCATTTCTATTTTATATATATTTTGTAATGGGTTATAATACTAATTGACAATGCCAGATAAGAGTAAGATAAGTTTAAAATAATTGAATTCGTATTGGTTTATTGATCTATTCAAATGAAAAGTCAAAAATAATATTTTGCATAGTGTGTCTAACATTTTGACGCTGAGTGTATATGATATTAATCAGCATGTAATGCACTAACGAATGCTTTTTACCACACCTTTCTAGCTCTTTTTGTTTGGGCATCAAGTGTCTATCCAAAAAACTGAGGGAAAAAACTTAGGATCACTTGATATGGAATGACCCCACTACGTTCATAAAAAAAATATTTTATTTTGGGACTAATAGCGTTTTAGTTGGTTAAAACTATTCCAAGTTTTATATTGTTAGTATTCCATACCCCGGAAATGGTCTCAGCCCTCCCCCCCGAAATTTTCCCAGGCCCTCCGGAAATTATTTTCTATATACGCCCATGTTATTCATCGGTGAAAACTCTTAGATAGCACGGGACAAATTTGTTAGACTTTAATGCACTGAACAAAATAAATAAATAAATGATAAGTACAGATGGAATGGTTGGGATTCGGCTAAAAAAACCTCAATATGATTTTTGTTTAATAAAATATATATTTTGGACGTTTCGGCTACTCAATGGTAGCCTTCATCAGCACAGAAAGGAATTCCCTCAGGCGTCCAGGAATTCCTTTCTGTGCTGACGAAGGCTACCATTGAGTAGCCGAAACGTCCAAAATATAGATTTTTGTTTAAAAAAATCGTATTGAGGTTTTTTTAGCCGAATCCCAACCATTCCATCTTTACTTATCACCTCGACGGCTAACTGTCTAATTATCATGATAAATAAATGATATTTAATTAAATTATTATTTTTTAATTTTTTTTATAGATTGATTAGAATATAAGGGTTCTGTGCTCGAGGGCTCTAATGTACATCCTCAATTAACGCCAGAAGTACATTCAGATGACGTTGAAAGAAGTCTACCCAAGCTCCCTTCTGCTCAGACAAATAGCTGGAGATCGGTGAGCTACAGACATGATGCACTTGAAGGAAGAGCCATTGCTAACACTTCACTGGTTGGCAGCTTACTTAAATTAAGTTAAAAAGTTTCAGACAAAAAAGTCGTTTTAAAGTTAAAACTATGCCAATATCAGCAGCACGGTGCTGCTTATGCAAAACCAGGTGTTAACTTCGATGGACAGCTACCAGCCTTATCAATCTGATAACACGATTTAAGTCCTTTATGGGTCGTACGATAAGTACTCAAATATTTGATGAAGTTATAAAACCCATATTAATCCTAAAAAGTAAAAATTGTGTTTTTAACTCTACTTAGTGTCCCTAAAAAAATCACGTATACCAGGAGTCAAAGGAATAATAGCAAACAAGAAATCACGTATACCAGGAGTCAAAGGAATAATAGCAAAAATCACGTATACCAGGAGTCAAAGGAATAATAGCAAAAATCACGTATACCAGGAGTCAAAGGAATAATAGCAAACAAGAAATCACGTATACCAGGAGTCAAAGGAATAATAGCAAACAAGAAATCACGTATACCAGGAGTCAAAGGAATAATAGCAAAAATCACGTATACCAGGAGTCAAAGGAATAATAGCAAACAAGAAATCACGTATACCAGGAGTCAAAGGAATAATAGCAAACAAGAAATCACGTATACCAGGAGTCAAAGGAATAATAGCAAACAAGAAATCACGTATACCAGGAGTCAAAGGAATAATAGCAAAAATCACGTATACCAGGAGTCAAAGGAATAATAGCAAACAAGAAATCACGTATACCAGGAGTCAAAGGAATAATAGCAAAAATCACGTATACCAGGAGTCAAAGGAATAATAGCAAACAAGAAATCACGTATACCAGGAGTCAAAGGAATAATAGCAAAAATCACGTATACCAGGAGTCAAAGGAATAATAGCAAAAATCACGTATACCAGGAGTCAAAGGAATAATAGCAAACAAGAAATCACGTATACCAGGAGTCAAAGGAATAATAGCAAACAAGAAATCACGTATACCAGGAGTCAAAGGAATAATAGCAAAAATCACGTATACCAGGAGTCAAAGGAATAATAGCAAACAAGAAATCACGTATACCAGGAGTCAAAGGAATAATAGCAAATATCACGTATACCAGGAGTCAAAGGAATAATAGCAAACAAGAAATCACGTATACCAGGAGTCAAAGGAATAATAGCAAACAAGAAATCACGTATACCAGGAGTCAAAGGAATAATAGCAAAAATCACGTATACCAGGAGTCAAAGGAATAATAGCAAACAAGAAATCACGTATACCAGGAGTCAAAGGAATAATAGCAAAAATCACGTATACCAGGAGTCAAAGGAATAATAGCAAACAAGAAATCACGTATACCAGGAGTCAAAGGAATAATAGCAAACAAGAAATCACGAATACCAGGAGTCAAAGGAATAATAGCAAAAATCACGTATACCAGGAGTCAAAGGAATAATAGCAAAAATCACGTATACCAGGAGTCAAAGGAATAATAGCAAACAAGAAATCACGTATACCAGGAGTCAAAGGAATAATAGCAAACAAGAAATCACGTATACCAGGAGTCAAAGGAATAATAGCAAAAATCACGTATACCAGGAGTCAAAGGAATAATAGCAAATAAGAAATCACGTATACCAGGAGTCAAAGGAATAATAGCAAAAATCACGTATACCAGGAGTCAAAGGAATAATAGCAAAAATCACGTATACCAGGAGTCAAAGGAATAATAGCAAAAATCACGTATACCAGGAGTCAAAGGAATAATAGCAAAAATCACGTATACCAGGAGTCAAAGGAATAATAGCAAACAAGAAATCACGTATACCAGGAGTCAAAGGAATAATAGCAAAAATCACGTATACCAGGAGTCAAAGGAATAATAGCAAAAATCACGTATACCAGGAGTCAAAGGAATAATAGCAAAAATCAGGTATACCAGGAGTCAAAGGAATAATAGCAAAAATCACGTATACCAGGAGTCAAATGAATAATAGCAAAAATCACGTATACCAGGAGTCAAAGGAATAATAGCAAAAATCACGTATACCAGGAGTCAAAGGAATAATAGCAAAAATCACGTATACCAGGAGTCAAAGGAATAATAGCAAAAATCACTTATACCAGGAGTCAAAGGAATAATAGCAAAAATCACGTATACCAGGAGTCAAATGAATAATAGCAAAAATCACGTATACCAGGAGTCAAAGGAATAATAGCAAACAAGAAATCACGTATACCAGGAGTCAAAGGAATAATAGCAAACAAGAAATCACGTATACCAGGAGTCAAAGGAATAATAGCAAACAAGAAATCACGTATACCAGGAGTCAAAGGAATAATAGCAAACAAGAAATCACGTATACCAGGAGTCAAAGGAATAATAGCAAACAAGAAATCACGTATACCAGGAGTCAAAGGAATAATAGCAAACAAGAAATCCTCTGTCGAATTTATAGATTCAGTGTAATTGACAAAGCTGATTCGGCAGGGAGTACAATAAATAAACAAAACATGGACATTATGAAAATATTAAAGTGAGATTAAACCTTTGAATTATTGTTTTCTTTACAATTATTATTTATTTAAATTTGGTAAAAATTCAGTTTCCCGCCCTCCAAACCGATTTCTTTCAATCTTTGCACAATAACGTATTTTGATGCACTAAACACGAATACGATAAAAAAAAAAAAACGTCGGATTTAACTAGGAAAGAAGTTATTAAGCACTTAAGTTCACTGTTATGCAGGTTACGAGAGCTAATGTAAACAACTAAATTTGTGACGACTTTAAGGCATAAATGAGGACTTTAAGGCATACATGCTATGCGTTTCCGCTCGCTACGCTCGCTCAAGAAGATAACAAAACCCCAGTCAATCCAACTCGCTAAAATTAATAGAATATAATATTAAGAACTAAAGTTAGGAAGGTTATAAAACTAGGCGTCATCAGCGTATTTGTAAACACGCGCATGCGCAGATATGTAACATTGGGAAACAGAGTCCTGTCATTTGAAATGTTCAGAAACCATTTATTCAAAGATATTGTTAATTTTAAGGGCATCCTCACCCGTCGTCAGCTGTCGCTTAAGGGCATACGTGCTATGCGTTTCCGCTCGCTCCGCTCGCTCAAGGAAATAACAAAACCCCAGTCAATCCAATTCGCTAAAATTAATAGAATTCTATTAATTTTAGCGAGTTGGATTGACTGGGGTTTTCTTATCTTCTTGAGCGAGCGGAGCGAGCGGAAACGCATAGCATGTATGCCCTTAAAGTCGTCCTAGACATTTTTCTAATCCTCGACATTAAAGTCGTCCTAGACATTCTTCTAATTAGCTCTCATAACCTGCACAACAGTGAACTTAAGTGCTTAATAACTTCTTTCCTAGTTAAATCCGACGGGTTTTTTTTATCGTATTCGTGTTTAGTGCATCAAAATACGTTATTGTGCAAAGTTTGAAAGAAATCGGTTTGGAGGGCTGGAAACTGCATTTTTACCCTATAATGATATGAAAAAGCCAACCTACACTGATAGCAATATTTATTTGACGCTTTTGGTCTTTAGAAGCATTTAGCTTAAGTGTTTAGCTTTCGGAGCGGACACAGGTGCAGGAACGGTTTAGCTTTCTGAGCAGACACAGATGTAGGCACAGTTTAGTTTTCGTGGCAGAAACAGGCGCAGCTTGTGTTTAGCTTCTGGAGCAGTCACAGGCGCAGCTAGTGTTTAGCTTTCGGAACAGTCACAGGTGCAGGAACGGTTTAGCTTTCTGAGCAGACACAGATGCAGGCACAGTTTAGTTTTCGTGGCAGAAACAGGCGCAGCTTATGTTTAGCTTCTGGAGCAGTCACAGGCGCAGCTAGTGTTTAGCTTTCGGAACACTCACAGGTGAAGCTACTGTTTTGCACTTTCAGAGCCTTTTGTGAAGTAACGATTGATTAAAAATGGAGGTATTTAGATTCATAATACCTAAATTATCTACGTCAAAGGAATCAGCCAAAACAATCATTAAAGAACATGTGTGAGTTTTAGGTTATATTTGGAAAAACACCACACAATTTAAGGCTGAGAGGAAAGAGTGCAATCTAAGTCCTAAATGAAATATGCTCTGCGATAATGAAATTGACGACGATACTTTTCTGAGGAAAAACAAGAATTTCCATTTGTTGAATCCAAAACTAACACATGGAGAATGTTTTGAGAATAAAAGTGCAGAATTGATTGAAAGGAAGACAATTTTGGAGCGTTCTATGATTAGATCTACAGAGAAATCGTTGGTGTTGTTGGAAAATACTGAGAAGATTGCTGGAGATACGGCGGAAGAACTGTTCGTCCAGAGAGAGAAGCTGGAAACAGTAAACGGAAGACTGGACAACATGGGCTCCTTGCTAAAGGTCAATCAGAGACACATCAACAACATGAAGAGTTTTTTCGGATCAATGAAGAGCTATCTAATGAGAAGGAGTATCGTCTTGAAATCGCTTTCGAGTCGCACGACAGTTGGCAATGTAAAGAGTCATTCAGTACAAGAACTAGTTCTTGATAGAAGCGTTGAGCAGAAGCAAGTCCTTCGACGATCGGGAACGAACAGTTCACCGTGTAGCTCAGGAGACAATCGTTCGACCTCATTGGAACCACCAGAGAACTATTCGACTTCAGACGAGTATTCAGGTAACAGTGCACAAAAAATGGTCGACAACAATCTAGAAAGAATGATAACCAGCGTAAATACTCTGAAGAACCTTTCGTTCCAAATGTCCGAGGAAATCGACATTCAAAATAATCTTTTGGACAGTGTAATTGACAAAGCTGATTCGGCAGGGAGTACAATAAATAAACAAAACAAGGACATTATGAAAATATTAAAGTGAGATTAAACCTTTGAATTATTGTTTTCTTTACAATTATTATTTATTTAAATTTGGTAAAAATGCAGTTTCCCGCCCTCCAAACCGATTTCTTTCAAACTTTGCACAATAACGTATTTTGATGCACTAAACACGAATACGATAAAAAAAAAACGTCGGATTTAACTAGGAAAGAAGTTATTAAGCACTTAAGTTCACTGTTATGCAGGTTATGAGAGCTAATGTAAACAACTAAATTTGTGACGACTTTAAGGCATAAATGAGGACTTTAAGGCATACATGCTATGCGTTTCCGCTCGCTACGCTCGCTCAAGAAGATAACAAAACCCCAGTCAATCCAACTCGCTAAAATTAATAGAATAGAATATTAAGAACTAAAGTTAGGAAGGTTTTGCGTATTTATGCACATAGAAGTTAACAAATACACAAATAAAATTAAATTATGCGTATATTGTCTTTCACAGTAAATCACAATTTTTAGATAACAAAATGGCACTTCATAAAAACTCTTAGCAACCAACTCATAACCCACTCTCGTTACCATCTGGGTAACTTCAGTCCAAAAACCAGATGGGTTTATAACTAGCGTATGATTCGCTCGCGAACGATGCCCAAGGAACTAAGTGTCAACTTCCGTCGGCACAAAGCATGAGTACGCGAGCGAGTCGCCGCTACAAAGGTTATAAAACTAGGCGTCATCAGCGTATTTTTAACACGCGCATGCGCAGATATATAACATTGGGAAACAGAGAACTCTCATTTGAAATGTTCAGAAACCATTTTTTCGAAAATATTGTTAATTTTAAGGGCATCCTCACCTGTCGCTTAAGGGCATACGTGCTATGCGTTTCCGCTCGCTCAAGAAGATAACAAAACCCCAGTCAATCCAACTCGCTATAATTAATAGCTCTCATAACCTGCACAACAGTGAACTTAAGTGCTTAATAACTTCTTTCCTAGTTAAATCCGACGTTGTTTTTTTTTCGTATTCGTGTTTAGTGCATCAAAATACGTTATTGTGCAAAGTTTGAAAGAAATCGGTTTGGAGGGCGGGAAACTGCATTTTTACCTTAAATTTTAACGGCCATTATAATTTAACTACGAATTTTAGAACAGGTTATCTATAGGTTACCACTCTTTCCTAGCTAGGATAGGGATGATGTATTTTCTTTTTTTGAAGGAAAAGCCATCATCCCTAGTGGGAATCGAACCCGTGGCCTTAGGCACGGAGTACACGCCTTAGAACTCTCAGCCACATGACATCCCAAAATTATTATTTAAAATTCTATTTTTTAAGGGATTTAGTTAGTTTTGGATTATAATAACGCCAACAAAGAGAGATTTTGGTGAAATTCACATTCGCAAGAAATCGTTGTCAGTAGAGCCGGCATTAGGACATTTTAAAGAAGAGAAGTGTAATCACACAAGGCACCGCGGTTTTGGAGGAGCCGTACTACAATAAACAGAAAAATAAAATAATTTATTAGCGTGGAATATTCTGGAGTGTTGTAAGAATGAACCTAAGAAATCTCCAGGTGCAGCGAGGTAGGAGTGCTCAAGTGTGAATCTACGAAATTTCCAGCGAGTTTCAAATACTGAAGGATGAATCTATAAAACCTGCAGATCAACGAGATAGGAGCAGTAGGATGGATCTACGAAGCTACCAGATCCAGCGAGGTCGGAGAGCTGAGGTAGGAAGATGAATCTACGAAATCTCCCACTCCAGCGAGGTAGGAATAGTTAAGGATAAGTCTATAAAACCTCCATGTCCAGCGAGGTGTGAATAGTAAAGGATGAGTCTATAAAACCTCCATGTTCAGCGGGTTAGGAATAGTTAAGGATGAGTCTATAAAACCTCCATGTCCAGCGAGGTAGGAATATTGAAGGATGAGTCTATAAAACCTCCATGTCCAGGAGGTAGGAATAGTGAAGGATGAGTCTATAAAACCTCCATGTCCAGCGAGGTAGGAATATTGAAGGATGAGTCTATAAAACCTCCATGTCGAGCGAAGTAGGAATAGTGAAGGATGAGTCTATAAAACCTCCATGCCCACCGAGGTAGGAATAGTGAAGGATGAGTCTATAAAACCTCCATGTCCAGCGAGGTAGGAATAGTGAAGGATGAGTCTATAAAACCTCCATGCCCAGCGAAGTAGGAGTAGTCAAGGATGAGTCTATAAAACCTCCAAGTCCACCGAGGTAGGAATCTACTAAACCGTGAGTCCTCGTATTTATGCCAAGGCTATAGGCTTTGACACCGATTCACTAGGCAGGCAAGACGAAGGAATTTTCTTCAAGTGTTTACTTCAAGAACATAATTATCTTCAAAACATTTCCACTCAAAAGGTAATGTAAGATAAAGGATTATTTTCTGCTTATTTATCTAATGAAAGTCTGAGTCAAAGTTCTGTCTGGATAATTGTTTACATTTTTAAAGTTATTTTATTAATTTAAACTTCGACTTTCAAAAAGTAATAAATAAAATAAATTAATAATATTTATCTATACAAGAAAAGGCAAAGTATCGAATAACTACCAAGAAATTGAATAAAGAGGATGCGAAACTGTAACAGTCGTTAAAAGCGCGATTTTAAAAAAAAACGGGAGTATCTTTTTGCATGACTCAGCTTACAAAGACACTAACATATATAGAAAGTAATTTCGAAGGGGGGGGGGGGGGCTGAGAGCATTTAGGGGGTATGGAATAATAACAATCTACAACTTGGAATAGTTAGACAATTAAAACGCTATTACACCCCAAAAAGATTATTTTTTCTGAACTAATTGATCTTATTCAATTTATTTTAAAGGTTTTAAATACACATTTTTGCCAATTTTGGGGGGGCTGCAGCCCGCTCCCTTTTGTACGCCCATGTACAAAGAATGCGCCTTAGGAGCTGAGAAATAAAATAAAATAGTTTGAAAATGCTTTATTTTATACATCGGGTTTGGAAAATGATATCGACATGATTCTTTCACCAAAAAAATTGTTTTAGAGATTAGATTAATGAAGAAATACAATCGTCAAACAATAATTTATATTTCGTCAAATAAATTCAAAAATATCCTTACGTTTTCAAGTAAACTAGCATTATAAATTATTTCACACCAAAAATAATTGCAGATTTAAAATCAGCACTTCAAGAAACCCTAATGGTAAATATCGTCGAAAACAAAAAATAATAATTTTTTCCTGTCCGGAAGAGACTAAAATTGCTTAGCGAAAAATTTACGTGAGGTTTTGACATTCATTATCTGACATAATCCGATCCGAAAGAAGAGAGCTTCCTCATTCTAAACATATAAATGTCTATTGTATTACGTGTCGACTATTTTTCGATGCAGAATTACCAGAAAAAAATGGACCAAATGCATGGCCCCACCACTGTATAGTCCCCTTCGTAGTATCAGGCTGTACCGTATGAAATGTCAGTTTTGGACTTGCCGATTTCCTTCAAATGTCTTGAAACTGTCGTGGCTCCTACTCCGAGTTCTTTGGCATATTCCCTAGTGCTTTTGGAGGGACAAGTTTCAACCCTTTCTTTCAGGTGGTCATTGTCAAGCTTGGTTTCTGGCCTTCCTCGCTCCTCGTAGTCAAGGTCAAAATTTCCACTTCGAAACCTGGAAAACCACCGGTAAACAGTTCGTTCATTCACCGTTCCCTCCCCGAACGCCGTGTTAATGTTCATACACGCCTCACCAGCGCTATGACCGAGCTTAAACTCATAACGAAAAATAATACGGATTTCCGTTGAAGTCATAATTTAAGTTTTATTTTATTCTCAGAGGATCGTTCTCACAACACAGTACGCAAGTTACTGATTAAATAATAGGAATATAAGAGCTTTAATTCTATAGGAATAACAATGATGTTTGTAAATAATGAAATAAAAAAGGGAAAGGATTAAATCGCAAAGTAAACAAAACTGACATTTCATACGGTACAGCCTGATAGATATAACCGAAGCATATTTTTTGAAAATTCCACAGCAACATTCCGTCGGAATGTGCCAAAACTTTACAAGTTAACGGAAAATTACTCGTTTTGTAAATAAGAACAGTTATTACACTGGCGGACAGAAAACGAATGTGTAAACACTGTGTAAAAACAATTAAAGACGATCACAGACAATTATGTCATATTATGAAAATCGATGATCAACAAGTTGTTTAAACAAGGAGACTATGTTTGTTGTTTATATAAACGCCTTGTGTTATATGATGTTACATAAGAATGAAGTGGTGATATCAGACTATTAACAGCTCAATGTGCGGCTCCTTTACAAGCAAATAAAGGGGAACGAATGCACTGTACAATCTAAGGCAGATTCCATGTTAATATCATCACAATATTGATGTCCTATAACAGCTTAAATTAATATAAACCTATATTAATTGAAAAATTGTGGCTTATTTCTTAAACTAGATGAACACCCGTACTTCGTCACGACAGATAAGTAGTTATTCTATTGCGCTGAATAATGTATCATCAAAATTAACACTACTATATAATTTTGTGCAATTTATTATAGCACGGTTCCCTTCATACTATAAGTTATTCAACAATTGATAAGTAATCAAAGTATAATGTTTCCTCCGGACATTGGGGCGCTCCGGACCAGTATCAAGAAACAGTTAACCTAGAGATAACCCACTATCTATAGGTTACCAGTAACAGGAGTTCAAGGGTTCGGGATATTATTACCTCGGATGGACCATCACCAGGTATAGCGTAAACTCTATGTGGGACAAAATGACAGTTTATTTCTAGTAATTTAAGGTCTGCCATCATAGTTGAAATGAAGCTCAAATATGAATAATATTATGAAATAAATACAGTACGCTAACAGCTGACCTGTTGTCCTAGCAACCTTGCTGCCTAGGCTTGCCTGCTCTCTAACCAGATAAAAATTCAAACCCTTCTAAAAATACTTAAAAATTCGAATATCAAAAAATCCTTTCTTAGCGAGTGTTTACGTTCAAAGGGGAGTTCATTTTTTTTTAATAAGTGGTTTGGGCTGGGCGATGATAGGTCAGTGAGTGAGCGAGTGGTATTTGAGACATGTATAGTAGATTAAATCTTGCACTAGGATTTCTAAAGTGACACAACTAAAAAAAAAAAAAAAAAAAAAAAAATATGTCACTCTTGTAGGGAGCATAGCTTTAAGACAGGAAGAGTCACTCAAGTACCCTCTGGTAAGTGCTCTCTTGGTAAATACAGTTTTGGTGGTTGGTAAAGATATATTTACCATGTCTTTCATAGTCATAACTGAAAAACGCCGATTTTTTTAATTTTGTCACTTTAGAAATACTAGTGCGATATATAAAATATAAAATGTTAGTAATAACTGAAATGACAATGTTAATTTATTTATTATAATTAGCTTTACATGTTTCACACTTTTTTAGTTACTTCTTCTGGGACAAACATACTTCCAATTTTATAAATAGAGCCTAACTGTGAATTCTCTATCCGGCAGGAGTTGATGAACTGAGCATTTCCACAGCAAGTGCAAAAAACGCAAACTTTTTTTTAATTATCAATCATCGGTCTACTAGCTTCATCAGGGTCCTTCCTTAGAGCGATTCACATCCAAGTCAGCATGTAATCCTTCCAAAATCAGGGCCACGTCATGCCTGAAGCTAAAAGCAATGGCGCTTCCCGGACAGCTGAATATCTACCATATATTTGTCAAATACCACTCACTGACCTATCATCGCCCAGCCCAAACCACTCGACAGAAAATTTTGCATGGACTCTCCCTATATAACGTAGGCACTCGCTAAGAAAGGATTTTTTGATATTCGCATTTTTAAGTATTTTTTGAGGGGATTATAGTTTGAGTTGGTTAGAGCAGGCAAGCCTATGCAGCATGCGTTGCTAGGACGATAAAGAACAGCTGTTACCGTACATTATCTATTTCATAGTATTATTTTTAATTGAGGTTAATTTCCACTATGATGGCAGTCCTTGAATTACTAGAAATAAACTTCCCCTCATAGAGTTGACTGTATAAATAAAAACGGTGCAAATTAGAAGTAAAATAGCAAGTAACGGGAATGGGGGGTTCTAAACTGTTAGTCCACCCACATCATAAAAATAAAAAACTGGTAAGGAATCTGTTTTGCTACTTAATTTTCTAAAACAAATCGCCCAGCCAAATAGTAGAGAGGCTGGCCGCTGGCAGCGCTTTGCAGGTAGTTCTAATATTCCGAACCCTTGCACAGCCTCCTCACCCATCAGCATCTCCAGTCAGAACACTTCTAGGTAATGCTCGCAAATATAATAGGTGTTTCCAAAAGACATCTTGGAAACATAAACTTTTAAATTTTTACTTCCATTTATTATTGGCAACAAATTTTAACCTGTAGTGGTTTAACTCCTGTTACTGGTAAGCTATAGATAACGGGTTGTCTGTTTGTTGATACTGGCCCGAAGCGCCCCAGAGTCAAGAAACATTATACTTTAAGAACTTATCAGTTGATGAATAACATATATTTATGACGGGAACCGTGCTTTAATAAACTGCACAAAATTATGTAGTAACGTTATTTTTAATGATACATTATTTAACGCAATAAAATAACTACTTATTTGCCGTGACGAAGCACGGGTATTCAGCTGGTAACCAATAAAACCCATACACTAGACTTCGATATACGGAAGAAGAGTAGCCAAATGCGTAACATATTTGATAATAAGGTAATTCTGCCAACGGCCATAGCCACGTTGAATGCACCGGTTCTCACTTATCACCGAAGTTAAGCAACGTCTGGTGTGGCCAGTACCTGAATGGGTGACCGACCTCCTGCTGTTGGCATTATACGATGGTGGCAACCTGTAGATCGTCCGGCGTTAATAGCCCAATTCTTTATTAAACGCTAAAAAAATAAATAAATAAAATATGGTAATTCATCTTTAAACTTCCTCGCTGAGATCACTGGCGGCTAAAGGGGGGGGGGTGCTTAGCCCCCCAGAATGTAAATTTAAAACCTTTTTCAATTAAGTTAGAAATATATATTGTTTAGGAAAATTGATATTAATAAGTTCTAATGAATGTATGTTCTTAGATTATCAAATACTTTCTTAATGATTTCCAGGTGCCTGGTTATAAAAATTTGATTCTACGCCCCCAGGCACGGCGGTAAGCCCATACAAAATTAGCCTCCCCCCCAGAAATGTTTGTCTAGAACACCCTATAGCTGGGATCCTCTTCCTCCCATCTCTTTCCAGTGGAGTTCTAGTTGCTAGCATTTTGGATAGCTCCTGCTACTATCGAGGCTCTGATGAAGCCCACCTGGATTTGGGTGAAATATAGTGCTAGCAACCAGGACACCACTGAAGACAGATGGCGGAGTGGTCATTATCAATAATGACTGTCAGTTTAGTTTTTTAAAAAATTGATCAGACGTTTTATTTCGGTGAGTTTTTTTTGTTGTATTCACTACTTTTCTTCAGATTTTTTTTGTAGGTATGTTTTAATTTACATTTTAGGATTGTGAATCCTTTTATTGTTCTTTTTAATAATTTTCTTCTTCTCTGAACACGCTTTCACTTACCACCAATTGTTTTCTGCCTGAGCGTCCAACAGTAAAGAGTGAGCATTTTAATGGTTCATCTTCCTTGGCATAGTTTCAATGAAATGTCTTTTATAAGGACTTCCTATATATTTCAGTATGCTAGATATTAGTTGACAAAATTATTTACAATAATTTTATTTCACTGACGGCATGCATATAATGTCTTTACTAAATTAAAAAAATTAATATAAAAACATGTTAGGACATCCACTTGCAGACTGCTCCTTAGACTTACGTCTCTTTGGAGGCATAACTTAACTACTTAAATCTAACATTAAGTACACTTGTTGAAACCAAGAACAAGACTCATTTATTTTAACATAAACATAACATTTAAACATATGATCTATTTGCAGGTTATACAAATAGATCATATCTTATTCCCTTAACATCTCCCCTCCAAAGTCCCCGTGTCTCTTGTCATGACCAGCGCCCTTCGGTTCCTGACCAGATGGCCACCAGTGTCCAGCTTGACTAGATAACGTCGGGGTGCATCTTCACACTTCTTCAGAACTCTTCCAAACTCCTTCCTGTCCTGGATCCAAACGTAATCACCTTTCTTCAATGCCTGTAGGTTTCTGACTCTGTACCTCTGGTCAAATATGTTCTTCATTTTTGCCTTCCTCACCTCTTCTCCCTCCCGGGCTCTTTGAAGATCTGGCCACCCGGGTTTGAGACGGTAGTCCAATGTCGGTAATCGGTTCCTGATTCGCCTGCCCATTAGGAGCTCTGCAGGCGTCGACCCAGTATCTAAGGGGTTTGTTCTGTAGGCCAGGAGTCCAAGAGCCATGTCTCCACTGGCTACAATACGCTTATCAATCTTCACAAGAGCCTCCGCAAATCCATTAGATTGAGGGTATTTCGGGCTTGAAGGGACGATCTGGAATCCCATTTCTTTCGCAAACTCCTTCATCTCGTAGCTTGTGAGATTTGTCCCGTTGTCACACCGCAACTCCAATGGCACTCCAAAATATGCAAAAAGGTTTCTCATGTATGCTACCGTGTTCCTTGTTGTCAGGGAGGTCAGTTTGCCGATGTCTAAGTATTTTGAGAAGTAGTCTCCAATTACAATATACCAAGAACCATCAACTTTAATGTAGTCTGCTGCAAGGACTTGCCATGGACCAGCCGGCGTCTTTGATGGCATCAACGGTTCTGGTGCTTGATACCGGCTCTTTACACATTGTGGACATCCAGCAACTTTATCTTTGACTTCGTGGGTAATTCCAGGCCACCAAACCGAATTTCTAGCCAACTCGAAACTCTTACGTTCCCCGGCATGCCCCTCATGAATTTTCTCCAGAATTTCCTTTCTGGAGTCTGCTGGCACAACAATTCTTCCTTTGTACAATAATAAACCTCCACTTTCGTACAATTGTTCCTTGAATCGAACATAGGGTCGACATTTTTCACATATCTTATGTGGCCAACCATTGATTAAGAACTCCTGGATCATCGGAATAACGTCATCTTCCTTCTGACCCTTCCTTAACTTTTCAACTAGCACGTCTTTAACCTTCGGGTGGAATACCTGATTTACAAATGCTTCCACCTCATCCGAGCTGTCAACCGAATTGTCACTGAGAGGGTTTCGGGAGAGAGTATCGGGTGTAAAAAAGTCTTTGCCCGCTACAAACTCTATCTCGTAAATAAACCTTGCCATTCTCATTTTAAACCTTTGTAGCCTAGGTGTTATATCCTCCAAAGGTTTTCTTCCGAAAATTGTAACAAGTGGCTTGTGGTCAGTAAGGATAGTAAACTTCCCACCTATAAGGTACTCCTGAAACCTCTCGCACGCCCAGACTATACCTAACCCTTCTCGTTCTATGTTCGAGTATCTAATTTCCGTCGGTGTCAGACTCCGCGATGCATAATACACCGGTTTCCAGACGTTGTCTTCCTGTTGTTCTAGCACAGCCCCAAGACCTATTTGGCTCGCGTCAGCAGCAACCCTTTTCGGTTTGTTTAGGTCGAAGAAAGTTAAAACCGGTGCGGACGTCAACAGTTCCTTTACCTTCCTAAAACTACTTTCCTGTGCCTTGTCCCATACCCAACATCTTTCTTTCTTCGTCAGCTCTCTCAGTGGACTCGTGATCTCTGAAAGCTGAGGAAGAAACTTTATATAATAATTGCACATCCCAAGAAATCTCCTAACCCCTGGAACTCCCTTCGGTGGCTCCATTTTGATTATTGCTGCAACCTTTTCCGGGTCTACTGCGATCCCAGACCGATTAACCTTATGACCTAAGAATTTCACCTCTGTTGTTCCAAAAACACATTTCTGGCTGTTTAAGGTAACCCCATTTTCCGACAGCCTCGCCAGTACACGATGAAGTCTCTCATCGTGCTCTGCTTTAGTCCTGCCATATACTAAGAAATCGTCTAAGAGGACTAACACTCCCGGAATGCCTTGCATCATGCTCGAGGTTCTCTTATGAAAAACCTCCGGAGCACTAGAGATTCCCATTGGAAGCCTGTTGAAATAAAACCGACCAAATGGAGTAATGAATGTGGTCAACTTTTTCGATTCTTCAGTTAATCGTAACTGAAAATAACCACTCCGACAATCCAATTTTGAAAAATATGCCGCCCCATTCACCTGTGCCAACAACTCGTCCACCGATGGCATCAGTAACCTTTCCCTTTTTATGGCCTGATTCAGGTGGTAGTAGTCCACGCATATTCTAACCTCGCCTGGCTTTGATTTAGGAACAACGACCATATTCGCAACCCAATCTGTCGGCTCATCAATCCTACTAATTATACCCTCTCGAGTTTCTCCAGCTCCTTCCTCACACTTTCTTTCAAATTAGCTGGAATCCACCTAGGAACCTTAACAGTTTTTGGTTCCGCCCCTTCCATTAATACTATATTGTACGGCTTAGCTCTTATACAACCGAAACCTTCGAATAACTTCGGGTACCTCTTAAGTATCGACTGATCCTGGTGTAGTTCCCCGATTACTTCTATTAAATTTAATGCTATAATCGCGGGTCGGCCTAGCAACGGGAACACGTCATTCTCTGATACATAAATCTCCTGTGTTACAGTCTTTTTTTTATAGGAGATCTGGGCTGTAAATGTTCCTATTAACGGAATTGGGTGTCCCCCAGGGCCACATAACTTCTTAGTTGTCCGGCGCAGCACATACTCCCCTTTCAAAGCATGAAACGACGCTTCAGAGATTAAGGTAACGTCTGCGCCCGTGTCAATTTTAAATACCATAGAAGACATACCTACTTTTAAAATAACCTTAAAATAATCAGTTCCTTCCACGGCCCCAACAATATCTTGTACCAAGCCTAGATCACTATCAGATTCCGATTCATTCCTATCAACTGTTTGAACTCGTCGGCCTGCTTTCGTAACTACCCGACACATCCTCGCAAAGTGTCCTACTCTATTGCATTTAAAGCAGATTGATCCGTTCGCAGGACACCCTGTCTTATCATATTTGTGTTCAGACAGACCACACTGATTACACCGACATTTAGGTTTATTCTTTCTGACTATAGCCTCAACATCCTTAGGACGGTCTAACCTATCGCCCCGGACCTCCTTAACCTGGGCTCGGATCTTCTCCGCGGCCCTAACCAGTTCTCCCTCTACCAGCTCTAGTGACAGCTCAGTCCTCCGCTGAAAATTCTCCGACAGGCAGACATCACTCATGCCATCTATGATTCGGTGCATGATTAATTCATCTCTCAGTGCAGCAAACTCACACTTCCTCGCTAGAGCATAAACCTCTGAAAGAAATTTATCGACCGGCTCTCCTTCCTCTTGCCGTCTCCTAAAAAATCGACTCCTCTCGTAAATGAGGTTAGTTTTCCCCTCGAAATAGTTATTGAACTTTTCAATCACAACATCATAAGATTCGCTCTCAATTCTGTTAAGATTGAAGCGATCGAAAAGGTTCTCAGCCTCTTCACCCAGGTAATAAATTAATTGATTTACCTGGAATTTCTCCGTCATGCGATCCAGTCCCGTACCGATTCTGAAGCGCTCCCACCTTCTGTACCAAGTCCGCCAGTTCAAGTCCCTGAAGTTCAATTCCTCTGGTGGCTTCATCCTCCCGTCTAGTAACATAGGTTCTTCTTGACCTGACACCATGTTAGGGCATCCACTTTTAGACTGCTCCGTAGACTTACGTCTCTTTGGAGGCATAACTTAACTACTTAAATCTAACATTAAGTACACTTGTTGAAACCAAGAACAAGACTGATTTATTTTAACATAAACATAACATTTAAACATATGATCTATTTGCAGGTTATACAAATATATCATATGTTATTCCCTTAACAAAACATATTTGAGTTCTACCTCTAATTTCATAAACCAAAAGATTTTAGGCCGTATAATATCATTTGTATTGAATTAATAAAAAAAAAAAAAATGTCTAAGCTACAACATTTATTTAAAAAATTTGGGTAAATAAATTATTATTAAGAGTAATAATGATAAAAAAAGAAAAAGAAAACAGTTTCAACCCCTGCTTGAAGCATATTTATCTTTATTTTCTCATTGAGGAGGCTAATATTTCATTCTCATCATGTATTCTTGTTTACAGTTATATCAAAAGTAAATCACCCAATAGTCGTAAGTTTAATCTGGAAATTGTGAAAGAGATCTAACAATTGCTTTTGGAGGCCCAGTGGCCATGAGTGTTAAGGCGTGAGCATTTAACACTCCGGGCAAAGGGTCGTGGGTTCGAATCCCACTATGGGGTGGAGGCTTTTATTTGGAAGAAAGAAAATGCACCAGCCCTATCCTGGCTAGAAATGGGTGGTAACCTATAGATAACCCATCCTAAAATTCTTAGTTAATAATAATAGATGTTAAAATTTAAATAACAATCGCTCTTCCAATTTATTTGTTAATGAATACAGGACATTTTGAAAAATAGTTTTATATTTGCCTTGAGTAAGAAGAATTACTTGGGGAAGAATGATATATGGTCAGAATATAGACATTTGTTTATGTACATAAATTTCAAATAATTAAAAAAAAAAGTAAGAAAAATAATAGAATAATAATTAAACATTTTGAAGGAATAATTATGGGTAAGGATAATTTGAAAACATGATGGCACGATATAAATTAAATAATCTAAGGGGTTAGGTCTGCCAGTAAATGTACTGTTGTCATACCTGTTTGTAAAGACAGTCGTCACTGGCATGAGTGTGAGTACGATGGGTGAGCGCTCACCGATGCCAATGACGATGGTCTCCACCATCAGGTATGACAACATAAATTAAAAGTAAATTTTATTTAAGCAAGTGTCTACTAATAACTAAAATATATAACCAATAATAGGAGTTAAGGATGAGCTTTGAGGCATAGAAATGAATAGGATGGAAAAAGGGTGTACTGACACAAGTCAGATACATGGAAGAAAAGCAGTATTATGCCGCATTACTGCTGCCGAAATGGAGTTTCTGAAGAGGGGGTTGAAAAGACAAGAAGAGATTGTCTCATAAATGAAAGAATAAGAGAACAGTTTGAGGTGATCGAACCAAGGACCAAACTCGAGTCCTGGTGGCTTGGTCCTGGAGGATGAAAGAGAAACCAAAGAAAGTTCTAGAATCTCAACCCTCTGGAGAAAAAAAAAACCATGAGAACGGCCTAGGATCTACAAAGAAAATATCCAGAGGATTGGAGGGAAAAGAGGCAAAACCATCCAGCAGATGAAGCAGCTTTGTAGGAACCAGAAGAATGGCTGAAATTTATTGAGGCTCCTTGCGCTAGTAATGGCACAGGAGGAAGACAAAGAAGAAGTAGAAGAAGTTGTATTAACACTTACTTTCCTCAGTGCTACATCCCACTAGTGGGACATAGCTTCCAGAATCAGTGTCCTCTAGTTGTCTCGGCCATCTCAGTCTGGGTCTTCCAACTCATCTGTTTCCATGTAACCTATCTGGCATCCTGGCTAGGGGTCCTACCCAGCGGATGCATCCAAATATTACATCCTTTACTGTGTCAGTCTTCCTAAATAGGTTGGCTAATTCTTGGTTTGTCCTACGTATCCAGTTTCCATGGTCAAGGAGACCCCCATATATGCCCCACAAGACCCTTCTTACAAAATAGTGTAGGGATTAGTAGTCTCGCTTGGTTATAGTCCCCGTTTCTGATGATGGGCTTGATGAGGGTTTTATGAAGCAATAATAAACTAAATAATTAATTAGCTTTTTGGATCTCGTCACGAATCTCCCTCTCAGTTGCCTATGCAGCAAATAGCAGTTTTTATGGACTTTGTAGGCAACCAGAATTATTCAGAAATTTTTAATATATCTCAGTATCTTATAAATTTTCTTGTAAGCTGTTCTTTAATTTACTTTTTTCTAGGATTCAGGCACAATGTGATCTTATGATTATAGAATCAGTTATAACCAAGAGTGGAGTAGTACATATAACTGAAGTGAGATATACTTTAGGTGGGATTTGATGGAAGCACGACATTGTAGGTAGCCAAATTTAGGGATAGGGAATGTATTAATCAGTCTTCTTTTGTATTTTCTCCGAAAGGATTAGGTTAAACAGGAGAGCAAAATCTGGTGGTAATGGTTGCCAAGGTGATCAAAAGTATGTAAAATGTCTTTGAATGTGTTTAGTTGCAATCCATTGGAAAGGAAGAATTTAAAATTAAGAATTTATGCTAACAATGAAGTTAATTTATGGTCAGATGGTGAGTATCAAGAGGGATTAATGGATGAGGTTTTCTGTGATATTGATTTTTTTCTAAAATAAACAATATCAATATTTGTTGAAACAATAATTTAAGCATGATGTAGTCTTCGGTTCAGATTCTGAAAAGCTACAGATTGCTCCAAATTACTGATGAACAATAAAGTGATATAGAGAGGAAAATATCCATATCACATGTAATAAAGAACGGAGCATGAGGACTCTTAAAAGTAGCGAAAGGAGGAGTGATATTCTTGGATGAGTGATGGTCCACGGAAATTGCAGCTACACCGCAGGTCTCGCAATGGTAGTTAAAGGCCCTGAGAATAAGAGTTAGAGAATGGTAAGTTAGAGATAGTTAAAGGGCAGAGAACATTAGTATTCGTAGAACAGTGACAGAATCACAGTAGGATTGAGCTGGAGCTGCAAATCCTTCAGAAACCTTAGCGATGGGGCCAGAACAGTGCTGGTAGAGAGTGCTTGTAGAGTAGTATTCCTAGAACAGTGACAGAATCACAGTGGGATTGAGCTGGAGCTCCAAATCCTTCAGAAATCTTAGCGATGGGGCCAGAACAGTGCTGGTAGAGAGTGTTTGTAGAGTAGTATTCGTTGAGCTGTTGCAGAATCGCAGTGGTTGGGATGGAGCTGGTCTTGGAAGTCGCAAACACCTTAGAAATCAGAGCGATAGAACTGAAACAGTGCTAGTAGAGAACACTGGTGGTGCAGTATTCATAGAACTGTGTGAAAATGGCAGTGACAGGGTCAGAGCTAGTACAAATACTTGCAGACCCTCAGAAATGAACCGTGATGGTACAGAATGCTTGTGGAGTGTTATTCGTGCAACTGTGAGATAATTAAAATAAATTCCTCAGAGGTGCTCCAGAAGCATGGCTACTTCTTTGTTTCTAATAGTTTACAGAGATCTTTAAAATAGCCATTTTACTACATTATTGAACTGTAACACTTTGTTATAATTATTATTTGTAAACCAGTTTGATATTTTTTCTGATTAATTTATATTTTAAACAAAAATGTTGATCTAATTACCAGTAGGCACCTTCAGAAGGAGATCTTAGTTCGCTAAGAAGATTGGTTGTTTAAAATTCCCAAAGACAAGGATTTGTATTCATGCAGAGGAGACAGAGTCAAAAAGTGAATGAACTGAGTAAGCCATTCTTTGTTATTTTATACTTTTATTTATCTTCTTTTTAGAGCAATATTTTTTTACTTATTCCAAGGCCTTGGTTAGCAGTACAACAAAAAAACTATTAAATAGACCATGAAAAGTATATGACTTACAGGCAAGTTTTCAATTCTTTAACTTTAGATGAATTATCTCGCAAGTCTGGGATTAAATCCAGCTCCTCTGGTTTCGGGTTTCATATGATATTAAGGATAATTATGCCACTTAATGAAGCCAAGGTTTCAGAAAGGCAGTCTACAATTATATTAATCTGAAGGTAGACAATGTTATTGCCTTTTAAGGCTCTACGGTAGGATTGTAAAGAAAATGTATAAAACCATTGTATACTACACAGGGCGCTGTACAACTACATTGATTTTATTATCAAATCTTTAACTTTACTCTCCGAAAATTTGGTATTAATAATTAACTTTACAACAATTAACTCCACAGGCTGGATCATGAACTGAGTTCCTCTACACTTCCGCAAGGTGGCTTCAGATTAGTTAGACACTATGCTGCCTATCTAAAGCATTTGCTTATTATCTGGCCGAGCAGAGGAACTAATTTTTTATTTTATTTTTGTAATTGAGTAAGCTGGCTTCAGCTATTCTGTCTATTTAAAAGCATTGGCTTTAGTAGGGAATTAACTTGTCATACTGTGATAAAAGACGGGTAGATTAAGGCACCTAAGCCGAACAGAGTTCAAATTCCAGCTTGTAGAGTTTATTTGCCCAAAATCTCTTGAAAACAGATATTTTGGTTGAGGAAGCACCAATTCCGCAATGGAATAAACTTCATATAACAGTTTCCTTCTTACAAGATAGTAGGAAACATCCTTGGAAGGTTATTATCATAGCTTACCAACAGCGACTTCTCATAAATATTATAAGATTATGAAGTATAGATTGTTATAAATTCATTAGATAATTGTTCCTTCTATGTGTGTTGCTGGTTTGCACTTATAGCCGTCTGAAAATCAGGTGAAAAGACATGATTATTTTCTTGAAGAATATGTCAAATTATTCCTATCAGTTATATACTTTCCGCTCACATTAACATTTTTTTGTAGAGAGTATAGTAAGTTTCATAAATATATCGCCAATTTCTTCTGGGAAGTGAAAATCGAAGTACCTGAAGCGGGATGGTCCCTGAAGATGATTCATAAATTGAGAAAATGTCATCTTTATAATAAATGCATATGTGTTTTTATATATACATTTTTCAGTATAAAAACGTAATTGAAAAGCATCATAGTAACAAAAAACATAACTGTTTTTCACCCCAGTGATGATGACAGTTATTATTTATTTCCGATCATCATAAGTACATTAATGAAATTAAAGTTAATTGTTATCTATATCAATTTTACTAGATGAAAAATACCATGTTATGAATAAATTTTAATGACATTAATATAAATCCTAAAGATGTAATTGTAACTCGACGATTGCTACAAGAACTCCAGATAATCAATACATGAAGCTGAGCAATTAACAAAAATTTCTCTAATTTTTTAAAGAGCCATATGTTTTAGTTGATTGATAATACATATCTTATATATTAGTTCTACTATAAAACTTAGAAGAATAAACAAAACATTCGAAGCATTCATTTTTTTTTTTCTCCAGATTCAAAATGACATTTTTTTTAATCCCTATATTTAAAGTACGTTTAATATAAATAAGGTTTATTTGAAATCGTAGCTAGAATTTCAGAAAACAGAGAGCTTCTCTTTTGATAATTTAAATACCACGAAATAAGTTAAAATACATGGAACTGGAAGGGAGGTTCAATCAATGAATCCACAGAAAAAAAAATACGTCAACTTCTACCTTTTTAAAAAGAGTAGTATATCTCTTTGGGCTACTTTAGAAACCTCGCAGAATTGAAATTAAACTTGTTTAGTTTTTTGTGTAGAGTGTCAATGGTTTCTTATTTTTTCGTCCTGAGTATGTAACAATTCTAATGAGAGTTATTATATTAAGAATTAAAGAATACGTTTATATTTCAGTTGCTGTTTATTCAAATCCCATTTGAAATGGATTCTTCTCTTGGTTTTAAGCTTTTTAGTTTCTTTTCTTTCTTTTTTTTTTTTTTTTTTTTTTTCCTTGGCTGCTCTCTCCATGAAATCACACCGAACCATTTGATGTCAGTATTGTTTTTTAAAAACCTTTTATCTTTCAAGGCTTTTTCATGACTTAAGCTGTCAAAAATGATAATATAGCTATTTTCTATCTTATTATTCAGTATTTTTGTTGTAATTTTGTAGTTGAATGATGAATGGTGCATGTATGTATAGTCATTAATTTCTTATTTATTTATTACAAAACTTGTACTATTTTGAAGGCTTTTTAAATAATGAGATATTTTATTTAGAATTAATTTGCTTACAATTACTTTTGCTAAAATGTCAGTACTGTTTTAATCATGTTTATGACAGAATACATTTATGGTAAACATTAATTTAATTTTATGATAAATTCAATTATGTATTTGAAATTTAGACAGAATTTGTATATAAAAATATGTGTGCTATACAGTTTATAAAGAACTTGATTAACATTTTCAAGGATTAAGTCAGGCAAATGTTCTCTTTTTCAAACCTCATTTATTTTCCTTTGGGATGGGGAATGTTTTGGGAAATTTATTCGGATTTTAATGTTTGTCTATTAGAGATTCAAAAATAAGTTTACCTCAAATTAAAGTTGAAATGTTAGTTCTTGTTAATTAGCACCTATTAAGCAGCTTTCAAGATCCTCCATAATATTATTAAAAAAATATTTGTTATGTTTAATTTACTTTAACAAAAACCTGTCCAATATCCCTTAAATATAAAACTCTCAGGCTAAAGAGATCTGTATGGAATTCATTAAAGCCTCCACCCATTCAATTTAAATATGTTTAGTGAAATTTTCTAAACATTGATTCTCTAATTTGAAAGATGACTTCCCTATAAAATAGTGGAGAATATATATATATATATATATATATATATATATATATATATATATATATACATATATAAAATATTCATAATTTAATTTGTATTCATTATTCAGTGATAATTAAATAATTTTTTTCTTTCTGATTCTATGTCAGTATTTTCTATTGTCATGGAAACGTTGAGTCGATAAATCATGTCCTACTTGTTTAGGTGGATTATCTACTCAGAAAATACTAAAATGTTCCTATATTTTGATTTTCAATAATGCAGACTGTACAATTTTTTGTTTTTCTAGTTATGATCGTTGTTTTTTGCTGATTGTTTTCCCATCATTTCAGACTACTTCTTTAGATATTTCAACTTTTGTCTTGCTTTTATCTGATGCATTATGTTATCACAGTTATTGTATTTAATCTCCTGGAATATCAATGCAGCTAAGAAGGCCTATTGTGTGTTGAATCCAGATTCCATTGAAAATT
The DNA here is from genome assembly GCA_946811695.1 of Gonocerus acuteangulatus. NCBI lineage: Eukaryota > Metazoa > Arthropoda > Insecta > Hemiptera > Coreidae > Gonocerus > Gonocerus acuteangulatus. The sequence continues at coordinate 91,451,668 of OX328127.1, read as the reverse complement.
ATGAAGATATTTAAAAATCAACAACGAGGATCTTTTTTCCCTGATTTTTACCCGAGCAGATGGAATCTGATGGGTTTGATCGTATTAGCAAAGAATATCTGCTGTAGTCGCTTCTTTTAGTCCACTTTAATTACAGACAGGGAAGTTAACCATTCTCATGACAGGACGATGTTTATTAAGCTTAAAGTCAGCGCTAATAAGCTCCGTGTAGAGGCCTGTCAGTAGTCTTTCTGTGTTCATACATCGTAACTTCTGGCGTTCATCTGTTCCTTAGTCCCTCTCAGTATCTAAGAGGATGGTATCCCTAAATACATCTTAGTGTAGCTGTATTCAGACAGCAGCAGAAGTCACAACCTGACAATTTCATCCTCCGCCTCCTTTGCCAGCATTATTGCCTTGCTGTAAAAGAGAGGAGGTACGAACGGATTGGCGTTTCCTTAGCAAGTTTTCTTGTTAAAGAGTATTTCCTTGTACTCATGTACAATAAATAGCAAGTCACAACAACAACCGACTAACAAAGGAAGTTTTTGATAGGATAATGAATCTCAAGGTGGAAACCACCATGGTTCGCACAGACACTCCAATGATAGTAGAGAAGCGGAAATCACAACAGGGGACGTAAACAATAGGAAAATATTTAGAAAAAAAGGCTAAGAACATGATCTTCAGGGAGGAAAATGAGAGGAAAAGGTGTGAACCCGACAATATCGAACAACTTAAGAAGAAAAGACTAGAAAGAATTAAGGCAATGTGGAGAAGGAAGAGAATAGAGCAGGGGAACATAAAGAAATTACCAGAAATACTGATTCAACACACTCTCTTTAACGTGCAATTCGAGGGGGGGGGGAGCCGGAAAATCTCTGCATTCTGGGATGAAAAGAATGACATATTGACTACAATGCCAATAAAAAGTCATTGGACAACAACAAACACTGCTGGCCAATAAAAGCTGAACCAAAGTATATAATAAATTATAATTACCTCCAACTTTTTCTCATGAACATTGTACACATTTCTTATGAATTGTTCCTCTTTCAATATTTTCCTCCAAGCTAGAAAATCAAAGACAAGCAGTTTATTTTCTTTCCTACTAAAGAGATCTCTTCTGCACTTTTTTCGTTCCTCTTAAGTGAGCCTCAAATACCCTTTTATCTTTCTCTAAGCCATTCATCAACTTTTGTATGGTATCTTTCCTTCTCTGAATTTTTATACGCATCTATGCTACGGTAATTCTTGCCAAAGCAGCATTGTCCTGAACACACCTAACATAGCATTGTCCGGTTCAACCAAACATTCTTCTGTACAAGAGTTAACTAAAGTCTTAGGGCGGTGATGGGCAAGTAGTTTTCTACCCTTAAACCCCCAACAATTATATTCCAAAAAGAAAAGAGCTTCATCCCCTGCTAATTCTAAAGCCTGAATAATAATCAAAGCATAACTCCATCTTTCATTATTATAATGAATAATGCATCTTTTGTTAAAAAATTTCAGTTGCAAAGTCAATGTTTTGATATTAAATTTGCTGCCTTGTGTTGGCATTCTTATAGCGAAATTTAGCTCTTCTGTATAGATGTGTTTAACTACACTTACTATTTTTCGGGGAAAATTTCCTATGAATTCACAAATCAAATTGAAAAGTAAGCAAATCATGGATGGCTCTTTTTAGTACCTACTATAAGAAGTTACTTCAGGAACTTCTGCCGTTTCTTTTGATCTGATCCAAAATGTTAATGAAATCAAGACCTTACCTGCCTTCTCCCACTACCATGATGGAGATCGGTAACCATTCTGGCAAACTCATTTCTGTCCTATTCACTCCTTATCAATGTTCGAGTGTCCAGTCCCTTCCAGTCTCTGGCGTTCCATAGCACTCTCTCCGCCCTGGACCTCTTCTACCATCAATTTTCCCATCTATTATTGGTGTCAGGAAGGGATATTTATGACCTCTCATTATACTTCCAAGTTTTCCTCTTCATCCGAGTGTTGATGAGGCCACGTTCTTTTTTCATACATCACAAAACTTCCTCACTAGTTACGCCATCAGTCCAAGGTATTCTCAACATTTGACGATAAATCCACATTTTAAAATCTTCCAGTTTATTAAGCGTAATACTCCTTAGTGTCCTTGACTCGTCCCCATACACAGAAAACTCATAGCATTTAACAAAATTATACCTTATTTGGGTGTTGAGGCTTGTGTCGCTCAGAAAGCTTAACATTTTATCACCCCAATGTTCCCTATTTCTGTATATCCAGGGGATACTAGATATAATTGAAGTCAAGATTTCATCTCCCTTCTCTCACTGTATCAACAGTGTTCTGTTGCCACAGAACACAATTTGCCTTATTGTGATTCTGTAAGTTGTAACTAAGTAGACTTCACTAACATAATAAATTAGCTATTTAAAAAATCCTACCGAGGGATAGGTGCCATTATAGAAAAAAAATGTCTTGATAATTTTGTAATAGATATTGAAAATAATCTTATCATTAATGTACCACAATTCACCACAAATATTGCACATGAGGCAGAAAAGTGTAGAAACCTTCTAAAACTAGGAAAAATAAGAAAAACAATTCAGCCCCATAACAGGCTCGAAGGCCCAGAGAGGCAGATAATATAGAGGTATCTGATTCTTGACCATATGGCACACTAGACAGATAGTGTGGTCAGCACTATGATCGCCTAACTGATTTTTCCCTTTGCAGGTACCCATTAATAAATGAACTGAAGTCTGGGTTGGCCTAGGGACGGTCAGGGATGATGAATCCAACTCACAAACGAAGACACTAGAAGATAAAATCTTTAGTACTCTCGAATTTAGAACTCAGATCCTCCAGCATATTAGTCCTCTCTCTAACCTCACCCCCTCTAAAACTAGAAGTGAATCCATAAAACCCCAATTTTCAGCCTGAGCCGAGTACAATGCTTCATTTCATGCTGCTCTTCGCAGCATTTCAGCGCTTACACGCTGCTTTCGTGTATTTCAGTGGCATCACGCCATTTTATTTCTTTACTCAAAACCATTCCAGTAAAGAACTTTAGTAAGACTCTAGATTTGATATCATCCTTATACTCATCCCAGAAGATGCGGGGCAATCCTGAAAGAATGATGAACTTCTGATTCATGGAGACTAGATCATTTCGATTATCAAAATAGAACAAAACAAAATGAAAAGGGCATGAGATATTTTCACAGCTTCTTCCCGATCCTTCGTATGTGGGATTTGAATCCAGTCCCTCTGCTCTCTTTGCGGGTGCCTTCACCATTATGCCATCCTGTGTCATAAAAGGGGTTTAATTAATTTAAATCCCTCTAGGAGTAACTACTCAAGGGGATATATATATATATATATATATATATATATATATATATATATATATATTTGTCAAATACCACTCACTCACTCACTCATCTATCAACGCCCAGCCCAAACCGCTCGACAGAAAATTTTGAAATTTTCCATGGACACTTCCTATATAACGTAGGCGCTCGCTAAGAAAGGATTTTTTGATATTCGTATTTTTAAGCATTTTTAGGGGGGTTTAAAGTTTGAGTTGGTTAGAAAAGGCAAGCCTAGGCAGCCTGCGTTGCTAGGACGATAAAGAACAGCTGTTACCTTACATTATCTATCTCATAGTTTTATTTCTAATTGAGGTTAATTTCAACTATGATGACAGACCTTGAATTACTAGAAATTAACTGTCCCTCATAGAGTTTTAATTGCGTTTCTTTTCTGCCTGTACCCGTCAGATAGGCTTGCCATATTTTTGTAGAGTTAAACCGGGACACATTAATATGGGATGGGCATACCAGGGGGAGGGGGATAAAAAGAGTACAAATTATAAGCAAAATGGTTGGTGATTTTTAAGCCTAGCAACTAACTGGAAGGGGGAATCCTAAACTGTTAGTCTACCCAAACCTTAAAAATAAGAACGGAACCTTTTTTGCTACTTGATTTTCTTAAAACAATCTCTCAGCCAAATAGTAGTGTCTGGCAGCTGGCAGCGCTGTGCAGGTAGTTCCAGCGTTTTACAGTTAGATTACTTCTCATTTCTTTGACACTGTGAGCAGTAGTAAAAATGTTAATTGTAGAAAAGTAATCGATTTAAAAAAGATTCTTATAAGCATGAATTCATTACTTTTTACAACTTACAGCCTTTTCCGGGACATTGATAAAACTGGGCGGAACACCGAAACAATTGCAAAATACCGGGACAGTCCCGGTCAAACCGTGATGTATGGCATATCCTTAGGTTTTCCAGGCGAGGTAATAATATCCGGAACCCTTGCAAAGCCTCCTCGCCTATAACCTTGGTAATACTCGTAAATATATTGGGTGTTACCATATGACTTCTTGGAAACATAAACTTTTAAATTTTAATGCCCATTGAATAAAATATAGTATGACGGGAACCGTGCTGTAATAAACTGCACAGAATTGTATAGTAACGTAATTTTAATGAAACATTATTTAACGCAATAAAATAACTACTTATCTGCCGTGACAAAGCACGGGTATTCAGCTAGTATATATATATATATATATAAATATATATTAAACGTCCTAGTTATGAAAAGTATTTACTCTGCCACTGAATAGCTGTATGATAATAATAAAAGGGGGCAATAGAAAAGGTGTTTCAGCAGCCTTCATGCTAGAATATAAACCACAGAAAACTATTATACAAAATCGGTCAAACTGTGTGGATTTGTATAAGGAACAAACAGGCAAACAGACAAATGAACAAACAGACAGACACGTGATTTTTATATATATATATAGATAAGGCATATGGTTCTAATGCATATTCAAGGCTTCCTTGATCGGGGAAAAATCAATCTAATAGACAGGAAAGTGGAGAATAAGAGAATTTCATTGCATCAAAACAATATAGAAAATACTCAATAATCATAAGCATTGTTATGTTCCAGGCAATAATGACAAGATAATAAAGAGAAAGGAGAGTTGTCAACTTGTACATCCTCTTCAGGTAATGTATCTAGAAGGCAAAGCAATTCATATATACAAATTAATAATACATTCTCCTCTCAGATTTCTGATGATGATAAGTGATTAAAAATAAGTATAATTATTGAGGCAATTAAAAGATTGCCATGTTTGCAATAAAAGCAATGACCAGGGGGAGACCTGAGAGATGGTGTTCTTACCATCTATCTGTGTAGCCACTCGACCAGGGGGAGACCTGAGAGATGGTGTTCTTACCATCTATCTGTGTAGCCACTTGACCAGGGGGAGGCCTGAGAGATGGTGTTCTTACCATCTATCTGTGTAGCCACTCGACCAGGGGGAGACCTGAGAGATGGTGTTCTTACCATCTATCTGTGTAGCCACTCGACCAGGGGGAGACCTGAGAGATGGTGTTCTTACCATCTATCTGTGTAGCCACTCGACCAGGGGGAGACCTGAGAGATGGTGTTCTTACCATCTATCTGTGTAGCCACTCGACCAGGGGGAGACCTGAGAGATGGTGTTCTTACCATCTATCTGTGTAGCCATTCGACCAGGGGGAGACCTGAGAGATGGTGTTCTTACCATCTATCTGTGTAGCCACTCGACCAGGGGGAGACCTGAGAGATGGTGTTCTTACCATCTATCTGTGTAGCCACTCGACCAGGGGGAGACCTGAGAGATAGTGTTCTTACCATCTATCTGTGTAGCCACTTGACCAGGGGGAGACCTGAGAGACGGTGTTCTTACCATCTAGCTGTGTAGCCACTTGACCAGGGGGAGACCTGAGAGATGGTGTTCTTACCATCTATCTGTGTAGCCACTTGACCAGGGGGAGACCTGAGAGATGGTGTTCTTACCATCTATCTGTGTAGCCACTTGACCAGGGGGAGGCCTGAGAGATGGTGTTCTTACCATCTATCTGTGTAGCCACTCAACCAGGGGGAGACCTGAGAGATGGTGTTCTTACCATCTATCTGTGTAGCCACTTGACCAGGGGGAGGCCTGAGAGATGGTGTTCTTACCATCTATCTCTGTAGCCACTTGACCACGGGGAGACCTGAGAGATCTGTGTTCCCGAGGTAGACAGCATCATTATCCATTTGTGTGAATGCCATAGATATTACTGGACAGAGAGGATGTTATTTTAATAATCTCTCTGCACAGCAACAGCTCACTTTTGTGTGACCAACAAAAACATTAACGTCATTGTTTTGTATGACTAACTACTAGGAATATTAACAATATCCTTTTGTGCGTTCCACATTCTTAGGTTGGAAGTATAACATATTCATTTATGTAAGTTGAAGGTAAGGGTGGGGAAGGATCAATGGATTCCTTAAATAACTAGCAGAAGATGCTCCTCAAAATTGTTTAGAACTTTAAATTATAATTACAACGTTTCGAACCTGTTTAGGTTCCTTTTTTCTGGCATCTACAATTTAAAATAAAAGCAAGAATAAGGAGGAAACTAATCCTATACCTATGTCACTATACTAATACAAATACAATATATGAGGTGTAGAGATGGAAATCTGCTTCTATCCACTTTCATAAATTTTTCACAAATCTGCAAAAACCTGAAAAGACTACGTAAAAAAAATTACTTTTGTTTAGAGCCTTCTGCTCAAATTCAGGAAGCATAAATATGCTTTAGCTCCACCCGACAAACCTGTGTAATGTAACGTATAACATACAGTCTTCTTTTTCATATACGACCCCTGCACATGTGCAATCGCCAGCGGACACTTTTTTTGTAATGTTTTTTTTTTTCAGTTTAGTCATCCCTAAAGCATATTTATGCTAAAAAATACAATTCTCTAATGAAATTATAATTCATGACAGATTGACATAATTTTTATTTTTAAAATTAATTTAGTTGAGGAAACATTCTCAAAATTATTAAAAACATTTTAAATCTGCATAGAGGCGCTTCTGCATCTAAGTAATAGATAGAGGCGATTTTGGATTCGCCATTACGGAATAGAAGCGATTATGCTCATAAAATAGTAATAGTAAACAATCCTCACCCAATTTACAAACAGTACCGTAACGTTAGTAAATGTCTACATATTCAGGATATAAAAAGAAAACCGCAAAGCAACGCAAAATAGTAGCCAACGCCAATACATGTGTATATTAAATACTGTGTTGTGATAGTGGCACTTTGTTTCTTAACTTTTATGCAGAAGCGGTTTTGCATCTAACCATGCAACCGTCAAGACATTTTGTGTAGGATAGAGACGGTTCAGCGCATACTTTTTTAAATATAATCATAGAATCACAAGTCGGTCGTCAGTTGATAAAAAAACATTATGAGCCAAAAATGGGATCGAAGTGCTTCTGCATCTATACGCCTCATATAAGGTACATAATACTAATAAAATCTACCTTATAGTCGTAGAACTGGAAAAGCACTTTTCATGAAGTGTTTTATGCACCTTGAAATTTTGCTATAATTTACCTCCTGGGTAGAAAAGAAGGTAAGTATGTGTTTCCTGGACATACCTTGGAACACCAGGTACTGCGCATAGGGGAAAGGTGCAAAACAATATTACCCAAAAATAGTGTTTTATTCAGAAGCCAACTATCATTAATGTAAAAAAAAATTGCAAATTAAAAAAAATCTTACAATGAGTAATAAATAAGGCAGACACTTTTAAGGGGGTTAAAAAAAAAAAAAATAAATAAAAAAAAAAATAAAAAAAAAAATAAAAAAAAAAAAAAAAAAATAAATAAAACCCAAAGTACCTAGTTTTTATTTTTACAATTAAATGAAGTGCTTTATTCATGCTGCGATTTAAATAGCATCTTCAATAAACATAATTACAAAAGGGCAGACACTTTTGTGTGGTTTAATTATCAGGAAACATAAAAATAAATGTTGCCTATGATTTTTTTTTTTTTTTTTTTTTTTCTGCAATGAGGGGAAAACCTACAAGGCCTTCAGGGTGCTTGCCTCGAGCAAACCCCCAGTGTGTGGGACTCTCACCCACCAAAAACCCCTCATTTCTGGTATTATTCCCTCTTGGAACAGCTGCTTTGGCCAATCTTCAAGAGGGTACCGTTTTTCCCCTATAGGGGACCCACTATGTTTTCATTGTGTATATGGAGGAATAGCTCTGTTTCCCTCGCTCTTCTTCTTTAGCAAGATCCTGCTTGTGAAAATGGATACAGCGCTCCACTTATCAGGGCCCCCTAGCATAATTCCTGCTATGGTTTCCGGCGAAACGGGCCAATGTCCCTGCTTAGGCCTCTCCGCTCTTCTTCCCACCTGTTACACTGGAAAAATGTGTGGTAAACATCATCATAACGTGAATCCCCGTATTGACATTGCGGGCTATCTGCTTTTCCTATCTTCCAAAGGAAGCCTATGATAGACTGCAATACACTGCGCTTAACCGTACGAGTGAATGAGAGCACCACGCAGTTGTGATTGTTCTCTGCGTTCTTATTGGTTCTTGCTCACATGATCTTGTACAGCTGTCCCGGTTTAAATGGCAGCTTGAATAAAACTCTCATTTAATATTAGAATAAAAACAATGAAGTTTTTTTTTTCTTTTTTTTTCTCTTTTTTTTACACGTTATACCCCTTAAAAGGGTCTGCCTTATTTATTATTCATTGTAAAATTGTCTTAATTTTGCATTAAAGATAGTTGGCTTCTGAATAAAACACTATTTTTGGGAAATATTTTTTTGCACCTTTCCCCAATGCGCAGTACCTGGTGTTCCACGGTAAGTCTAGCCAACACATATATACCTTCTTATCTACCCAAGAGGTACATTATAGCAAAATTTCAAGGTGCATAAGACACTTCATGAAACGTGCGGTTACAGGCTCTCGGACTATTACCTATATATAAGGTACCTTAAATTAAGTCATGATAACGTCTAATATAAGGCTAATCATAATGTTGAATCCATAATTTTGAAATTTGAGAATATTAATTTAGTCGTACTGATTTGTGAATTTGGAATTTCAGGCTCGAGCCAGGTGATTGCATGGAATAGTCATCATGGACAACTGGTTTGATCCATACGTAAACAATTCAGGTAACACTTTCAATCTCTTAATGTTGTAAAAATACAGAAAAAATAAATAATTGGTAGTCTATTAACCCCCCTATTGAACTGAACTTTGTTTTAATTAGATTCGGAGCGCTTCACCCGTGCATTGTTTATGAACCAGTCTGGCGGGAGTGTTTGGGAGCAACCTTCGACATCGTGTGGGTCTTTATGTATTCTATTTATTCAGATTATATAATCATGTATGTCTTAATTTTATTAAATATTAAACTCAATATTACATAAATCATAGGTCAGTGTTTATGCAGCTCGTGCATGATGGAAATTTTTTATAATTGTAGAAACTCTAAATCCATTTAAAATGGAGCTATAATATTTTCATTTCGCCCTATTCATTCATTATTTTTTTTTATGTTTCAGTTTTGGGAAATAGTTACAACAATTATGATTATGGCTTTCAAAATGGCTCACAATTTAGTTCTCCTTATAATGGCGATGGTAACTATGCTTTTCTTCATTTAAAATTAAGTCTTTCATAGTTTTAATTTAAAATATCATTAAAAATATTGCTGAAAATGAACTGGAGTATTTTAAAGCAACAAATATACTCCTAACCTTGATATAATTTTATTAAACCACAGTCGTACACCATAAGTGAGTCTTTTGTGTGTGTGTGTGTGTGTTTGTTTGTTTGTTTGTGTGTTTGTGTGTTTGTTTGTTTTTTGTTTGTGTTTGTGTATTTAACAGCGTTCCAACACTTGGGCTATTAACACCGGGCTATCTACAGGTTGCCAATCTTTTATAATGCCAACAGCTCGTGGTCGGTCACCCATTCAGGTACTGGCCACGCCCGACGTTGCTTAACTCTGGTGATCTACGGGAACCGGTGCTCTCAACTTGGCTATGGCCATTGGCTATAAGTGAATCTTCAAATGGTCCAATTTTGATTAAATTCAACATGAAAACACCATGCTGTAAATAATGTAGCAAAGAAAATCCGATATATTAATATGTCCTCAAAATTCCGATTTATTTGAACCATTTTATTAACAAAAATCTCGCTTTGGTATTCCACCCCTGTCTGTTACTGTGGACTCCATAATCATTTGTTCATCAACCTCCGGAATTTCAAAGGTTATTAAATTTATAACAGTAAATAAGTTTTTCATGCAGACTTAAATAATGAGATTGTGTACACTTTAATTTACTTTGACTATAAATATTTAGTTAGTAATATTTTTAATAATTTTGAATTATGCTACTATTGTTCAATATTTTTGAGGCTGCTAATTCCATTGTTGTTCTAAAATTTTTAGTATCATCGTTTCTTCACTTTTAAAATTAATGTAACTATCCTCTTTAACATATTACGCACATTTTATTCAGTTTTATTAATTGTTTTAAATGTATGTAAAATTCTAAGTTTATAGATATCACAGAAATGCTGCCGTTTTATCTGCAATAAAGGACTTCAGTCCTCCAGAAATAATCTTATAAGCTGAGTTTGTTAGTACTTGTGGCTATAAGTAATTGTATGTTATTGTTTGAAATATATTCTAAATAAAGTGGCCTCCCGTTAATGAACAAGTACCATTTTCTTTTTAATGGGCATGAAATTGCCTTTCACAAAAGTAGTAGACACCCTGTAATTAAACCAAATAAATATTCAATTGTGTTTGGGATTGTGATTCAATCTCTGTTTTTCTTTCAGGTAATAGCATGGGAAATGGATATTTCTTTACACACCCTCAAGGACATTCATCAATGGAGGCTCCGACGAATATGGCATACCAATGCGATCAGTGTAATTACGCTACAGACAAACCAACTGCCTTAAAGAGTCATATAAAAACAAAACATGCCATCGAAAAGTCGCTCCAATGTCCTCATTGTGAATACATTGCGTCTCAAAGCACCCACCTGAAAAGACACATCGCAGCACAGCATAGCAGTGACAAACCTAATAAATGCCCTTACTGTACTTACAGCTCCGTCCAGCCCGGTTCGTTGAGGACTCACCTCCTCACAAAGCACTCGGATCAGAAACCTTACAAGTGTACTCATTGTGAATTCACTACTTCCGAGTCGAATGAGCTCAAGGAGCACATTGCAGGAACACATGCCGACGAAAAGCCGTACAAGTGTCCTCTCTGTGAGTATTGCGCTTCCGAAACGAGCGTCCTCCGCAAACACATCACCACAAAGCACATAAAGCAGAAGCCGTACCAGTGCCCACATTGTGACTACTGTACCGCACTGTCTGGAAACCTCAAAGTCCACGTGATGTCGAAGCATACAAAAGAGAAACCCCATCAATGCCCTCATTGTAAATACGCTGCCGTCCAGTCTGCAAACCTTCGCCGGCACATTATTTCCCGACACACGAAAGATAAGCCATTCCAGTGTATATTGTGTAACTACAGCGCTTCTCAGTCTGTCGACTTGAGAAAACACATGCTGAGGAAACACAACTCGTAATTTTTGTAAGAAGAAGTAAGAGTAGCCAGGAGTATATTGTGAAGTATTCCTTGTTGTCGAGTAGTGCTTCAACGTGGCTAGCTGAAGTGGGAGTCGTACCCTTCCTGCTATATTGGCTAAGAACCGGCCCTAGCTATGATTCTAGAGTATGTTGTACAATGGCTGTACTTCATAAGCACATAACGCTCGTCGACTCGATGGAATCGGAACGCTACTTGAGTATGTTCTTCAATAGCTTCGAATCAAGATGTCGTTATAATTCAATGCAGTTCAAATATTGCACATTTAGTCATAATGTTAATTACTTTTCAATGTCTCTTGGCAGAAATTAAAATTAAACTCTTCTTAAGCTGGACATTAAATTAAATTGTTTTGAGACTATCAGTATTTAAGATAATCACAGATCAAAATTTGCTTTAGAAAAATTTACAGAATATTATAGTACCATTTATATCTGAAAAGAAATCTTTAAAATGAGTTTCATATAAAAACATTTGAGGCTAAAATAAATAAATTTAACATTTAAAGTAAATTTTTTAAGTTCCTTTTATGAAGAATTCTATCTTAAATGGAACATAATTTTTTTATTATTTTTGTTTCATTTTGGATATTTCATATCGATTGGATATTTGACAAGCCAGTTTTGAAGGTAGATTGTATACATCGAATACCTGAATTCTTTTCTACCTCACTGCTACAGCTACTGCTCTTCCTAAGTGCTACGTCTTCACAGCATCTGAATTCTACTGGAAATGTAGCAAGAATTATACACTGCTCAAAAATAGCTCATGGAAGAAACTCTTGCAGCTACTTATTTGGTTCAGGTAAAATTCTCTTTTACTGACGGTCATGATTTTTCTTTTATCCACATTTTTTGAATTTTTTGTACATATATATTTGTGTATATATATATATATATATACACACACACATACACATATACACATACATACATATTTTCTTTATATTATTTTTAATTGTTGAAGACTGCAGGTTCTATAATCTTTTGCCAGCTTATGGGTCTTCAAATCTTATTTTATTTTTCGTCGAAACATTTCGGCTCACGCTATTGTCAATCTCTGCTTTGTCATAGCTGAATTTTAAGTATCCCAAAATTTTATTTTTATTTATGACATCATTTTCCTCGACGCCATATAGCTATCTGTGAGGTTTAACTCACTCACAGACGGCTATATGGTATTCAGGACATAACATTTTCGGATACTTCAAATACAGCTATCACAAAGCCAAAATTGCCATTGATTGTACGCCAAAACATCTCAACAAATGTGTGTGTGTGTGTGTGTATATGGCAATTACTTGACAATTATTTGCATAATATATATAAACAAATTTCTGGTCGCATGACAGTATTTTTGATCATTCAGCGGTTTGGGAATGAACAACATTATGTATTTTTATTTTCAATAATCTTATTCATAATTTATAAAGTTGTAGACCCCTCTCTGTACAGATGTTGTACTAATTTATAAGAATGTCGTCATATCTTGCGGTGGAGATTGTCATCACCATTGCATTGGTTCTACTGGAGTGGGCAAGCGGTTTTTCAAGCAACTGTCGAGGAGTCCAATATTAACAGTTGCTTGGGCATGTTGAGCATATGTCAAAAACACTACCCTTAGATTCCCACCGATCCCCAATGACAGCCCCAATGACATCCCCAATGACATCACCGATCCCACCGATCCCCAAAGACACCGATCCCTAATGACTTTACCACAAGATATGGCAAGAGCAAATACGCTGGTAGACCTTATCCTGTTGATAACAATATATAACAAATCTTTATATAATTAATTTAAATTTTGTGTTTTCTGATTACAGATGAAAGCATGACCAACTTGCAAGCTGGAGGGAGTAGAAGCATATTTATCAAGCTCCGTATTTATATTTTCTGTTTCATTTTTTTCGACTGGAAAAGGAGAACAGTAGATAGTTGTTTTTCTTTATAGTGCATAATTAAGATAAATGAAATAAATTGTAAGATATCCAGGGGGGAACTTTTATAATTAAAAGTAAAAATTTAAATAAGCAATCAGGGATTAGTTGGGATTCGGCTAAGAAAACATCAATACGATTTTTGTAAAAAAAAATCTATACTAAGGACATTTTGGCCACTCTTTGGTAGCCTTCGTCAGCTAAAAGAGTAGCCGAAACGTCGTTAATATATATTTTTTTACAAAAATCGTATTGATGTTTTTTAGCCGAATCCCAACTAATCCCTGATTGCTTTTCGCCTCGATTGCTAACTATCTAATCTTCATAAAACTTTAAATGTTCTACAGAGTGTATCGCAAGTAGATGAAATATTCCAGGGGGTGAAACTAGACCAAAAATGTAGTTCAATGCTGCCAAGCACAAGTTTCTATCTATTTTTGTTCCAGAGATATGCCGTTCTGAAGATAATTCATAAATAAACGTACTTTTGGTTTTAGGAAAACCCCAATTTTCTCTGCTTGTACACATTATTTTCAATCTTATGTTACCTTGTTAATGTCCCCAATAAATTTACTTTAAGGCTAATGCACTTTCAATGATCACACCTGTATTTTTCAAATCCCAATAACTGTTCAATAAGTTTATATTAAGAAGAAACTCTAGTTAGTGACAACTTTTCGATAATCACTACTCTTCCAGAAAAAATTCTGCAACTGCCGAATCTCACAGAAGTTGTAAAATTGAATTACCTTTCCAAGAATATACTCAGAACTGAGATTATCTCTCAAATTGGTAGTGTAACTGGAACTGCGTATCTAAGCACATTCCTAGGAAGGTGGGTAGTGTAACTAGAACTGCGTAGCTAAGCACATTCCTCTAGGAAGGTGGGTAGTGTAACTGGAACTGCGTAGCTAAGCACATTCCTAGGAAGGTGGGTAGTGTAACTGGAACTGCGTATCTAAGCACATTCCTAGGAAGGTGGGTAGTGTAACTGGAACTGCGTATCTAAGCACATTCCTAGGAAGGTGGGTAGTGTAACTGGAACTGCGTATCTAAGCACATTCCTAGGAAGGTGGGTAGTGTAACTGGAACTGCGAATCTAAGCACATTCCTAGGAAGGTGGGTAGTGTAACTAGAACTGCGTATCTAAGCACATTCCTAGGAAGGTGGGTAGTGTAACTAGAACTGCGTATCTAAGCACATTCCTAGGAAGGTGGGTAGTGTAAGCTGCATTTCTGAATAATTAGCTTAAAATAACCTATATATCAATTTTGCTGGGATCACATCTAATTGTTTGTTATGGAAATGGTATTTACCAACTTTTGGGGCAAAAAAATAAAAACTCTAGCTGCTATCATGTTAACAGACCAACACTCAAATATTTCAAATTCTTTCATAATTGAAACCTCAATAGCTAAATAGATTTGGGAAGTGCTAAAACCCAATAAAGTTTACTGTTGTTTTTAAGTTTTTAGCATGTATTTTCAAAAATGTAATCATGAACTTATATTAAAATGTCAAATGTCTTGTATTTATAACTTCCATTTTAGAATGAATAAGTACATATAAATACTTTTTTTATGCTATTTATATATTTTTTTAAAAATCAACAACTTTTTTTAAGCTACAATTTTAATAAAAGGTTTTTTCGAACAGTTGAAGTTAAACACATTTGTAGGGGGAAAAATAGGTGTTTCACCCCCTGATAACATTTGTATGTTTCCATTTAATTTGTATTAGATCTTTTCATAATATTATTTGCAGATGTGCCATTAAATATATATATTATTTGTATTTGTATATGTGCATATAATGGATAGTATAGATAATGTCAATATGTAACCGGTACTAGGATGAAGTAAGTGGGAGAGTGGTTCATTTCCCAACCAACATCTAAGAGGAACATTCCTTCATTAATATCACTGATGTTTGAGAAGCGTTATCTACATGATATTCACGCCGTTCCTTTCAGAAGAAGAGCTACCAATCCTAGTCAGTATTGAACCCACAATCCTAAGGCATAATGTAATCCTTAACACTGTTCACCAATGGGCCTCCGCTTATTTAATTAATCATAACACATTTATTTGTTAACCTTCATGCGCTCGCACGGGCAGTGAAGTGACGACCTTTTTGTAATTTCGGGCCAGACTTATTCCACAACGGTAAGAAGGCGATGAGAGAGCCGTGTATTCTCTAGCTGTACTCTCTCGTGACAGATCCCGCTCAAAGTTACCTCAAATTATTCCTCTCTGCCTCTCAGTACAGTTCGGAGGTCAGTTCACCGCCTTCCGAGCACTTACCTCATTTTTTTTCTACTTATCTACTTCAGAATTTGAGTATTTTTTTTTTTTTCGCATTCCCCTATAATTTTTCAATTTCATAGACTCTTCCCATGCTCTATTGTTTCTGCATTACTTTATCTAAGTTTTTCCTTTCACAAATGCTGTTTTTATTTCTTTTCATTCAAAGAACGTTCTATTGGCAAAAGTACGGTATCAATTATTATTATTATTTATCAGTTATTATTATTAATTCTTATACCTTACAAGTGATGAAATATCTCGAATCCAGGAATAATTGGATAGGAAAACAAATGCCAGGCCCTAACATACTCTCTAACAATCCGTTTGACTTAATGGCTAGATTGGTTGAATGCATAAAAGGGAAAAATAGAAATTTAACCACTGATAATTATTTTTCAAGTTATCCATTGGCTGAATATCTCCTTAGCAAAGATCTCACTTTTTTAGGTACCATGAGAAAAAATAAAAACAAAATCCCCCCCCCCCCAAATTTGTTACATGAGTAAAAAGAAATGCAGTGACATTTGGGTATTTGCTTTTGTTTTTCTTTGTATATTTCATTGATAAATAAATAATTTTGATAAAAATGAGTTTGCAATATTGTTTGAGGTCCTATTTCAATATTTTATGAAAATTTAGGCTTTAAAATAAAAGAAACGTCAAGAGATTGATGAAAAATCTTGGGCGGTTGGACGACCGCCCATGCGAGCCATGACCGCCATGACTCCGTTTAGCGCGAGCCATGAAGGTTAAGAATTAATTATCTCCATCCTTATTCTGTTTTTTTTTTTTTTTTTTTTTTTTATTCCTAATCATTGAACTTGGTAGGCTGGTAGCACATTTAATGTTTTGATTAAAGCTAGTTTTCATTTCTTTCTGCTTGTTGGTCAACTTGGATGCAATATTTAAAAACTTTACACACTACACATATATATCACAAAATATAACAAAAATACAGCTTCTCAATTTTTTACTAAATTACACTTTTATTTTTCTGTCAGATTTCTTTATCTATTGTTTTATTTTAATTATTTTTCTAAAATAATTTTTTTTCTTCCTTGGTTGCGATTCAAACAAAACAAATAATAATAATCTTTCTGATACCATAAGATGAAAAATCAAATATAAAAATGTCGAAGGTTCTACCGGTCTTATTTGAATATATAATCCACAATCTTCTTACTAATATTAATATATAAAAAAAAAAAAAATCAGTCCTGCCCGAGGGGCAGATACTATAGAGGTATCTGATTCATGACCATGCGGCACACTAGGGAGATAGTGTGGTCAGTACTAAGCTCCGGCCACCTGATTTTCCCTTTTGCTGCTTCGACTGCTAGGTTCATTGGAACCAAAGTACCCATTAATAAATTAATTAAAGGCTGGATTGGCCTAGGAATCAAACCCATGAGTGAAGACACTAGAAGATGAAATCGTTAGTGCTTGCTCGGGATTTGAACTCAGGTCCTCCAGCATACTAGTCGAGTGCTCTACCACGGAGCTAACCTCGCCCCCCCCCCCCACAACTAATATTAATATTAAAAATAAGATGGGAGCAGGATAGAAAATTAATTTTGTTTGAAAGGGTCACCATCACTACCTTATAATGCGCTAAAATACTTCTCCATCGATATAATTTATCAATGTGATTCCTCGAACATAGTCGACTTTGAAGGCCGATGAAATATTGTTGTTTCTTTAGCAGCTGTACTGTAGTAAGTTCAATTATTCCTTCAACTCTAACTGTCAAAGAGTGGATATAATAAACATTTATTGTACAAAGAATTAATTGTTTAAGAATGATCAAGATATTCTCTGAATATGGAATACATGAGGTGTTTAATAATAGAGTAGCTTGTAGCTCTTGTACCAAAATCCCTTGTGTATTTGCCAAATATATTTGTATTTTTATATTTTTGTACTGTAACAAAATTGGACATATTTTTATATTTGAATTTAATGCTTTAAAGTTTTGAAAATAAAAAACAGTTCATTTATCTCATTGTTATTATTTGTTTAAACCATAAATTGTTTATCCGGTTATAAATATTGAGTTGCTCTACTGAAGAACAGTATTTACTTATTTCGATACCTGAGGTGTGACCGTTAATTTTTTACATGTATTTTCTTGCAATAATTAACATTGAAATAAATTACATAGTTTTTTGTTTTCCTACACTGAAGAACAGTATGTAATTTAACAAATAACAAGATGAAAATTATTCAAAAATTATGTTTTAAACACTAATAATCATTAATTCATAAAAATAAAACATTGATTCTCTCCTACATTATACCAAGAGGACAAACCTTACAGAATTATCCATGAAATATATTCTGACACTCAGAACAATTCTTAAATTACCCTACAATCTGGCAGAATTACTTTTCTATGGAATCCAGTGTAGTGATGAACTTATTTACCTGTTAAGTAGGGCAGAAGGACTTAACAAACCGTGTTCACAAGGGGAAAAAATATAATTTCCTTTTATATTAAATAAAATTCGTCTTTTATAATAATACAAATTAGGTAAGTTGAATTTTGTCTAAAACATAAATTGTTCTTTGTCTTTTCAAATATGAGGGATTGCATAATGCGAGATTTCACTTAGTCACTACCAGAGTTGGGCATTTATTCAATAAATTTCTTATTCTATAATCATTCAAATAAATTTTTATTGAATAAGAATTTATTCATTGACTAGGTTATTCATCCACTGATTTTTTTTATTCTATGAATAACAGGGAACCTCCTTGGCTCATTATTCAATAAATTTTTATTGAATAAGAATTTATTCATTGACTAGGTTATTCATCCACTGATTTTTTTTATTCTATGAATAACAGGGAACCTCCTTGGCTCATTATTCAATAAATTTTTTATTGAATAAGAATTTATTCATTGACTAGGTTATTCATCCACTGATTTTTTTATTCTATGAATAACAGGGAACCTCCTTGGCTCATTATTCAATAAATTTTTATTGAATAAGAATTTATTCATTGACCAGGTTATTCATCCACTGATTTTTTTTATTCTATGAATAACAGGGAACCTCCTTGGCCCATTATTCAATAAATTTTTATTGAATAAGAATTTATTCATTGACTAGGTTATTCATCCACTGATTTTTTTATTCTATGAATAACAGGGAACCTCCTTGGCCCATTATTCAATAAATTTTTATTGAATAAGAATTTATTCATTGACTAGGTTATTCATCCACTGATTTTTTTATTCTATGAATAACAGGGAACCTCCTTGGCTCATTATTCAATAAATTTTTATTGAATAAGAATTTGTTCTTTGATTCAGTTATTCATCATCATGAATAATCCATTATTTTTCATTCAGTATGAGTTTTAACAAACATGCCACCTCAACGCTCACTTCCGGTCTCCCATAATTACTTTACCATATTCATCCCTGAGTCACTTCCGGGTGGATTTGTTCCATTTCCAAGTACTTCCGGCTCACGTGGATCTCTTATAATTACTTTAGGGTCACTGTATTCATCCCTGGGTCATTTCCGGATGAATCTAGAACACTTATTGACCTTCCGCCTTATTCGATAATTCTATACATTTGAGCAAAGGGTCGTTTAATGATTAATTCACAAAAAAATTTTAACTCGCTCGAAATTTCTTAACATGTTGGCTTCGGCACGAAATTTCAGTGGTTCACCGTAGGCTCGGTATGGGACACATGAGTCCCATTGGGATTCCTACTGCTAAGTGGTATGGGACAAATGTGTCCCGTAAACATCTATACATAACTAGGGTAAATGACCCGATCGTTGACAATACTCCTTAAGTTGACACTTCAAATTTAAATTTGAAAAATAACAATTAGATTCAAGAGAATTCAATAAGTTTGCATTCAAATGAAAGAACAGCTGTTGAAGAATAATGTTGACTGACCCGATCAACTATGCAACTCCGTTAATAACATCTGCCGCCATTTTAGTATGAAAAATCCTAGAGTCAACTCCTGCTACTCTCTTCACTTAGTGAATTTGATAAGAGATTAAGAATATTTCTTAAGAATTTTTTTTTTTTTTGTAAAGCGTGCATTAAATTGTTTTTTTTTTGTTTTTTTTTTGTGATCTCTATGAACTCTATGATACTTAAATTATGGACTGTAAAAGGTTTGACCCAAGTTAAATAAAAAAATCTTGAGATTATGGTAGTGTCAACATTGGGAACACAATAAACACCCAGGGCTCCTTTTCTTGACACTAATGTCAACTTTAGGAAAACGGTTGTCAGTGATGCATACTGAAACATTTAGTTGAGATTTTCATTAGAAATTCATGTATCCTGATTTTATTCATTTCTTATGACTGGAACCTTAAGTTGACAACATGTTTTCCTAATTTTGACATTCTGTCCCTAATGTTGACAGACAACTTTTTAATAATATTTACTCTGCAATTAGAAATGGTCACACAACTTTTTAATCTATTTGTGGTACAATGGTTATAAGTGGCGGTACCTCCAAATGCTTCTCACATTATCCAATCTATGGATGTATCAGGTTTCCGAACATTTAAGGAAGGTTGGAAGCTAAAAGTTCATGAATGGAGCGTCAACCATATGGCAAGTCCTGCATTAAAAAAAAAAAAACAGCTGAAATCGCCAAGAAAGAAAGGGCCAAGCCTAGATTGAACAAAAAAGAAGAAAAATCCCTTACAAGAAATAACTTTTAAATACTTCTCGTCTGAAAAATAAAGTGAGAAACTCCATGACTGAGGAAGATGAGGAAGGAACTCCTCCAATCACCCTGAAGAAGGAAGGACCTCACTAACATGAGCTTTGTAGAATCAACAGGTGTAAGTAAACCATCATCAATGTCAACAATTGAGGCAAGTCAGGTAGATAAAACCACAAATAACGAATATGAGTTTACACAAAAAGTTAAAGAAGAAGAGCGATTGTTCAAAAATGATGAAAGATGAAAATGGCTGTAATAGGCAAGTTATAAACAAAGTCAACATTATAAGAGTAGGTGATTATTGTATAGTTCTAGTTGAAGGGAAAACAGCTCGGGAAATATGTTTGACAAGTGGTGAGGTGGATTTCCGCCAATGCAGTTGTCCCTTGTTGCTCACAATAGAATAAAAACTGTTTTTTCCGCTGATGGCATGATTTTCCAATATCTACTAGCCAAATTACTTGTAAACTTACCAATCCTCTAGTATTTGGATCATATACATTAATTACCAGAACCACTGACTCTACATGGAAAAATTCGGAGGCATATTGTTATTCTTCCTAGTTATGATTTTCAGTTAAAAATAATTGTTCTACCTAATTGTTTGTTTTTCGAAAAGGATCTCTTTCCAATTCATTACATTTTTCATTGTTCCTGCTGTTTTCAATCCAATTTGGTTGTTTGTTTAAAGAATAAAGTAGTATTATTATCATTTTCCTTCACTGTCATCCTTAGGAACAGAAAAGTCAAACTTAGGCACCGACCTACTGCAGACGTGTCAACATTAGGACCAGAGTAAGGCAGCATTTATTGATTTATTTTACTTGAAATACTTAATGTATCTAAAATTTGTTTATGTGAATTTCATAGAGAATGAGCTGACGAATAATTTGATATATTCGAAATTTATTATCTTTAAAAACTAAGCAAAGAATTATTTAAGTAAAATAACCCTTCCTTAAAGTGTCAACTATTGGGTCATTTACCCTATACATCTCACGAAGTCAAAAAAAAAAAAAAAAAAAAAAAAAAAAAAAATTATTTTGTTTAGAGCCTTCAGCTCAAATTCAGGAACATAAATATGCTTTAGGTCCAACCGACAAACTTATTTAATGTTGTGTATAACATACAGTCTTCTTTTTCATACATGGCTACTGCGCATGCGCGAAAGCCTTTACGCATGCACGAACCCCACTGCGCATGTGCGAACGCCAGGGGAAACGTTTTTGTGCCGCATACAGCCTTCTTTTTAGTACTTGGTCACGCCACTGCGCATGCGCGAACTCCAGCGGACACTTTTATGTGACACATACAGTCTTCTTTTGCGTACTTGGCCACTGCGCATGCGCGAACTCCTCTGGGCATGCCACTGCACATGTGCGAACACTTTTTTGTAATGTTTTTTTCCAGTTTAGTCATCGCTAAAGCATATTTATGCTAAAATTTCTACTTTAGGTTATATGATATATGATTAGGTTACTGAAGGTTATATGATAACTATTTTGAAGTGGGAGTAGGATTGGATAACAAACAAACGAGTACTTGATAATGCAAAATTCATACCTACGTTATATTCTCAAACTTTACAAATATTATTTACAGAAATCGTATGAATCAAGATAAATATAAAAAAAATTGTTTGAACAAGTTTCAGCTTAACGAATAAGTGAAACAATGCAAAAATTATAATTCAAATATTTTTTTAAAACCCCGATTTAATTATTCGATTGGGCTTCATGGTCCGTATTATATGTACATTTTTATGGTAGTAGGTAACAGATAACATACTCATAATTGCATGAGCATTACTTTTAATGTCCGATTATAAAGTCTTCAGCACAAAGGTGAAATAACAGAGAAAATATTCTCCCATCTATAATATATAGTTATTTTATTATTAATATAAATAATTATAAAAGAAGACTGAAGGTGAGTAATTAAAAATTAAATTAAATTCGCTTCTATCTATTCTTGCGGATTGAAAAAAGAGCACACTGTAACCTGAAGATAAGCCCTCCAGAACATCTACATATGTAATTAATAATGGGCATTACAATAAATAAAAATTGTTAAAAGCCGATAAAACCCAAGTATATCTTATAAATTCTGAATAATTTCTATATTTTGTCTATTGTGATGGGTAGATAGAAATAATATATAATTAAAAATAAATTACTTTATTCAGATAAGAATTAGGGAATCAATACAAAAAAACTGATTATTATAAACTTACATTTCATATGTCTGTACATTAAATTTCAAAATAATTATAATACAAAATTTGTATAAATAATGTTATTCTTCAGCCTTTTCTGGAGGAGGCCCACAAGGTTGTAACATTCTTTCCATGAGGTTAAATCTAACTCTAGCCTTTGCTTCATTTTCTGCAATTGCAAAAAAGTTCAAAATGTCGAAGTGCCCCATATAGGATGAGTATGAATCTCTGTGTTGATTGACAAGCCATTCAAACTTGGTAGTATCAGCATGTCCTGTACCAACGTATTTCGATTGAAGATGCTCCAATTGGCTGTTGATATTATATCTGTCACCCATTTTTCTAAAACCAACTCCAAATAAACTTCAAGTAATTATAGTTTATCAGATCAGTGCTACACTTGTTTGTTGTGGTAGTTCGTTAATGATGCGGTCTAGGTACTGCCGGGTGATTTCACATTATCTCAGCAGAGAGCTCTTGCGAATAATATTTTCCTTCCAAAGAGGTACTTATTTTAATGTAGTTTAAGAAACTAAGGACATTTCCTTTATATTTGTCATTCATACATATGGACATATTAGGAATAAATGTAAAGTTTGAAAACATTTTTGAAGGGTTATTCTTCACCTGTTTGGTATTATTAATTAATACCCTTATTTTAGTAATCGTAATAATATTTAAATGGAAGAAGAGAGGATCCATTTTAAAGGAGTAGAAGGAGTATTGGCAGATGATATTAATATGGACATATTACTTTTAATAAGACTTTGTTATAGTAAGTTCTTTAGATCATAATTGTTAGTTATATAAGTCATTATCATTCATTTTTTAAGAACTTCTATAGTAATAATTCGAGAAGAAGAGGTAACCACTCTTAAGTTAAAATTAAATTTCCATTTATTTTCCTTGTAATTCATGCTATGAGAATTATATTACACTTTGAAAGCTGAGAACACTTTTTAGCAATGCAGAGACATCAATAAGTTATTTTAGCGCGATTCCTCCTTCCCTCCATAGGGAGGAACCCCGCTTATAAGGTTGACCTCATGACGCAATCCGGAAGAGCTGACTTGAAAATTTTACGTTTCAGAACCCCTAGAGAACGAAAATAACGATGGTTCAAATTTATATATATATATATATATATATATATATATATATATATATATATATATATATATATATATATATATGTCTGTTCGCGCTCTATCTCAGTGAATAATGGTCCGATTTTGATGAAATTTGGTACAAAAATCTTTCGTCTAATTTGAAAGAACAAATTAGTTAAACAGCAGAATCCGTCCACCAGAAAATGGGTTTTGGAGGAAATTCGAAACAGTAAGTAGTGTGTTGCTAGAGGGAATCTCAACAAGGACAGGAAGTCATTTTTCTATGTCAGGTACGAGGTATATACCCTTGCAACCGTGACCTATTTGGGGTCATAAATTATTTCATGAAAGGTCTAACCAAAAGTATAACTGTGGAACTGCTTTAAGATGACACAGTTTTTGCGAGTCAGACTTTTTGTTGTACCAGCTCAATCATCAAAAAATAAATAAAAATTATTTCTACTTTAGCTGATTTAACTATTAACTAATTTTGAAATGAACGCCTGTAAAGAAAAAAAAGACAAAAAACAAAACAATTCTTTCGGTGGCAATAGCCCCAAAAGAATATATCCCAGGAGAATGAGGAGAAAACCCCCCAAAAATAATAACAATAATAAATAGGCAGGGAGTGACTGATGTGTGAAGTTGCTTGGTGCTTTACAATACCTCTGTACACAGCCCAGGATCAAGTTCCCTGGGTGCTCTACCTGGCAGTAGGTATAAAATGCACTACCCACACAAAGTGGTGAAATGAAAGTCCATTCTAAGCATGCTCGTATCTGGAGTGAGGTCTATTCCAGAGGGAATAATTTCCAGACCTTGACATCGGAAACAGTGTGAGCGGTGCTCCTATCCCATACTAGCCCGTAAGATTAAGGATATTTAAGAAGTATACAATCAAGCACTGGCTTCAGCTTGGAGGAGAGTTATCCTTCTCCTGCTCCTCTCAGTAAGTAGCCAAGAAATACACAACAAGGCATGCATTAGACTGGACACATGCATAGCGCAGTCATGTGAGTGTGTTACCTGGCCACCAAAAGTGGACAAGAAAACAACACGCTGTCAATCTGGGTGCTGAGAGAACCGTCTGATACTTCTTAAATATCCAGTATGTACATATACAGATTATTTGTTGGCTTGAAATTCCCGAAAATAAATTAAGTCTCCCGGAAAACTTACCCCGATGACAATAATAATACCTTTCCAGAGCTCTTGTTTATTACCAACAGCTGTTAAAGGTATATTGGTACACATAATTTCTGGCATTGCAAGGCATACTGGCATTTAATAGAACGGTTCCTTTGGATGTCTCACTTTAGGTGGTTGTAAATTTGACATTATGAGCTTAGAGCATATTTCAAATGCCCAATTTAAATCTTCCCAATGGTCTTGAGTTTTAATTCGTGAGCACTCTGTGTCTTAGGTCGTTTGTTCGATTTCCAACAAAGGCACTGGTTTCTTTTTTGAAAAAGAAAAGGCATTAGCCCTATCTCGGGGCAAACAGGGTGGTAACCTGTAGATAACTTGTCCCAAAAGTCGATGTTACATATATGTGAGCATTAGAATTTTAATAAATAATTCCTATATTCATATTTCTTTATATTCCTTATTTAGCCTTTACACCAGTATTTACTCTTTTTCCATTGTTTTGGATTATATATATATATATATATATATATATATATATATATATATATATATATATATATATATATATATGAGTGTGTGGTGTGTGTGATGAGGCTTCTTTCTCCAGCCGTCTTGCTCCTCCTTTCTGTCCGATATGTCACCGGATTCCTCTCCAGCTTCTTCTGGCTGTCATTCATCTTAGCTGGTTGGTATTTTGTAGGTTTGTATTTTCCTGGATATTTACATATTTGATTTAATTATTAGAAGTTTTAATATTCAAAACAAAAAAATGTTTGATTGAAATATGGTAATATTATGTATGAGTATTTGAATTGATTGCTTATAATGTCTAATTTAAAATAATTACTCTTTCAGACGACTATTTTAGTTTTAAATAGGTAATTTACTAATAGATGGATTAATGTCCTTATTTACTAATAATACATTTATTGCATTATTTCTCTTATTTATTCATTGTAATTCAATGAAGATAATGGAAAACTTTCTAAAAAATTGTATGGGGGTATTTCTTTTATAAAATATTTTTAATAATGGGAAGATTAATAAAGAAACATGGGCTGAAAGACAGTTTTGAAATAAATCGGTATGTTCTAGAACCAGTGAGAAATGTTGTCGAGATGAGAGGCTGGGCCTTTAAATGAAGGCCTGGATGTCTGTAGGCTGTCTATATCAAGCAGAAAATAGAGATCGTTACATCCAGATCTTTGTAGCATCGGTACAGTGTAAATTAAGTAAGTCGGTCTTTCAACATTAGATTTGAAATCAGCGTATTGAGATGTAAGTCATATTAGTTCAGGTGTTTGTACGTCTGGCTTCACTGGATCCTTAAAAGCTTTAATTTTCACAGCCCTTTGAATCCTCAGCTGAAATTTGAACACAATAATCTAATCAAGACTCTTTTGGAATGTGAAGATTATTAAAAAACATGAAATTTCGTTATTCATGAATTGATGAGTGGCTGAACTTTTGAAGAAATATCAGAACATTTAAAATCCATTTTAAGGATTTATAATATACTAGCTGTTACCCGGTGTGCAATGCTACACCTAATTTATATTAAATATCTGTAGCCGGGCGTGCCATGCTACACATGCTTCATATTAAATAGTTGTAACCCAGCTTCCATGGTACGCCTACTTTATATTATATATTAAAAAAAATTAATTATTATATGATATTTGTCCAAATCATGAGAATATAAGATTATAAATTGAGTGCTCGGCTGAAAAAATTATTTTCCATTTTTTTAGAGAAAGTGGGGTGGAAAATAAATTAATCCTTATTTTTTAAAAAGTACCCTTATTATAAAAAGTACCCTTATTTTAAAATGGTATTACAGTTAAATGATTCCAAATAATTTAATTGCAATACCGTTTTAAAGAAAATCCAAACCAAACTCCCTGTGTTTAATTTTTTTAAAGAAAAAAAAAAATATATGGTCCATAAATAAATATTCATAAAAAAATAGCAATAAAAATGAGGCATTTAATTAAGGTTATGATTAGTTATAAGTTGTAATAACCTACAACTGAAACTATATTCTTTATTTTCATTGATTTTTTTTTTAAATATAATATTTATTTATTTAAAGGGCTTTGCATCTAAAGCTAAAACCTCAATGTTGCACAAATATGTGCATGTTATATTGTTTACCTGTTCATTTAATAATCAGTAACTGAGTTTTTTTTATGAATGAAAAAGTAGGTAAATGGGGCAGGGTTTATGTTATTTATGCCAAAAGGAAAGTTTTAAAAACATAGTTTGTTGTTTCAAATACACTTTCACATATTTTTGTTCAATTTTTTTTCCTTTCTATTAAAGCTTCTGTTTCAAATTTTATGGTTCATGAGCTCTTCTATGAGGATAGTCCTTCTATCATAGGAAATAGGGGCCTCTAAGAATAAAAACAAATTTAAGATATTTTTTTTTTTTTTTTGCAGTTATAGACAACAATGAATTAAAGGTATTTGGGAATTTCAATAACGACATTGACTTGGCGAGCAACAATATTTTTACCAGAATTGCAACCGTATTTAAACATTTAGTCCAAGAGCTGGTAACACACTTTTCAAGTGTTTTATGTGCCTTAAAATTTTGCTATAGTGGGTCTCTAGTGTAGATAAAAAGGTAAGTATGTGGTTGCTGGACATACCTTGAAACACCTGGTACTGCGCATGGTAATCAGTAACAAACTATGGGCCAAAAATACTGTTTTATTCAGAAGCCATAATTCTTTAATGTAAAATTAAGGCAATTCTATAATTAATAATATATAAGGCAGACACTTTTAAGGGGGATAACATATAAAAAAAAACCGAAGTGGGTTTTTTGTAATATTAAATGAAGTCTTTTATTCACACTGCTATTTAAACACCATAATTGAAAATAATTACAAAAGGACAGACACTTTTTGTGAGGATTAGTAATCAGCAAACATGAAAATAAATTCAGCCGATGATAGACTGCAATACACTGCGTGTAACCGTAAGAGTGAGTGAGAGCACCAATCATCAGGACAGGACAGTAGTGGTAGTTCTAGAAATAAAGCAACTTGCCTTAATTATACATTAAATATTGTTGGCTTCTGAATAAAATACCATTTTTATATATTTGACATATTTTTTTAACACCTTTCCCCTATGTGCAGTACCTGGTGTTCCAAGGTATGTGCAATACAGCAAAATTCCAAGGTGCATAAAACACTTCATGAAACGTGCGTTACCAGCTCTCTGACTAAATGGTGACAGTCAGAGGATATAACTATCTCAGACAAACGAAAGCATATCTCAGAATATAATGATTAAATTATTATGGATATTAAATTAATAAAAAATTGCATGGACAATTTAATTACTTATTTATTTATTAGAACACCACAATTCACATGACTTCCTCTTCTTATAAAAATAATATTTCAATACATTAATTTATCTGCAAAAAAAAAAAAAAAAATAGCATGCAAAAGAAATATTATAAGAAGAAGAACACTTTATTAAAAAAAAAAATTAAAGTGAGGCTGCCCAAATTAATAGGGTTGCTAAACCACACAGCTCTTATAATAATAAAATAATGTTTCAAAATGTGGTGAAAATTAATTAATTTATATACATTCATTTGTATGATTATAAACATTTATGTAATTTATTATGTACATCTATCTATATGCAAATAAAAAAATAAGTTAAATATAACAATTTGCATATGTATGTAAGAGGATTAATTTTAAGTTCATAAATTTAAGTCCCTTACAAAATGACATTTTTTACAAAGGAGTTTAAAAAAAAAAATCTTTATGTTTTAGAAGTTCTTTATGTATAAAACAAAAATTTCTATCTTTTTGGAAAGTCTTAGAAATATAAACTTCACTTAAAGCTACATATTCTGCAAATGTAGACTCTTCCGTAACATCTTTTTGTTTAATCGATTTACAGTATAATGCATTACTAAATAACCTAATAAGCAAACCAATGGTGGATTTTCGTTCAAAATGATCATTTAAGAATGTAGTCTCTACATCCATCTGTTCAACATTAAATCCTTTTGATATCTTCAACTTTTTTATTTTCAACAAAATCTCAAGCATTATTTTGTTTCAAACTATCTATTTCTCTATCTGTAGCTTTTACACAAAAATCACAATGGCTTGATCTTTATCAGATTCACCCTTTAGCCAATCCAATACAGCTTATGTTTTCTTGGATAACATAAACATGCCTAGCGACAATGATTTTATTATTCAAAAGTACTTTATATCCCACATCACTATAACCGATTAAAATGCACATATTCACCTTTTTATCCCATTTAGAAGTTATTTGTTCTGGTTTCCTAACAAAATCTTTACTACCATATAAATTAAAGTTAGAAACATCTGGATCCTTTCAAAAAAATATTTCATAGGGTATTTTATTCTCAATGATGTTAGCTAAAGAGAGATTTTTCAAAATAATTTGCTGCACTGACCATTTCTGGCCAACATTTTTTTCTACAATAGCTTCTGTCAGTAAGCAATGAGATATATTGTTCTAGTAAATCACACACAAACACCGTTTAATTCATGAACATATGTGGGGCAAGGATTAATTTTGATACACTTTTTTTTTTTGGTAGTCATAATTCTTACTATTTAAATATTCCTTACCAATGTCACATCTCATAATACCAATTCTCTTATTTCCTAAGTTTTTAACCTCATTTACTTATTGAACAAAGGAATGAAAAACTTCTGTTTTAGGTTTAATAGTTTAAATCCTAGCAATCCTACTATAATCATCTATAAATGAAACAAAATATATTTCACCTTTGAGACTCATAGTTAGAAAAGGTCAGCATACAACACCGTCAACAATTCCAAAATACTTTTAGCCTTGTTCCTACTTTTTTCAAAAGGGACACGATTCATTTTACAACACAAATTTTATAAATTTATATCAGGTCCAGATAAACTGATTCTTTACTCCCTTAAATGCACTTGAAGTTCTCCCAAAACTTGATTCCTTGATATTTCATTTCAGTTGTTTGAATTAAATAAAGTTAAGCGTTTTACCACATACTACAACCCTCTCCATCAAATACCAGTACAAACATATTCATTTATTAATTTAAGAGAAACAGCGAGTGAGAGATTACTTCATAACCGACATTCATATAACCTACATTGC
This sequence comes from Gonocerus acuteangulatus, assembly GCA_946811695.1. Classification (NCBI taxonomy): domain Eukaryota; kingdom Metazoa; phylum Arthropoda; class Insecta; order Hemiptera; family Coreidae; genus Gonocerus; species Gonocerus acuteangulatus. The sequence continues at coordinate 91,421,576 of OX328127.1, read as the reverse complement.
AACCTTCCTTCTCTACTATAGAAATAATATAAAAGCGCCTCTTAATAAAAGTATTGAAAATATTAAAGTTTTGAATAGAAACATGAAAACTTACTTATATGATATTAGTCCAAATTATATTAGATAAACACAGAACATTTTTATGATATACTTACTTATACGATATTACTCCATATTCTGGTTAGAGCCCAGTGTTGCCCTAGGCAATCAAATCAAAATAGATTTGATATGAAGAAAATTGATCTGATATTAAGAAAATTGATCTTAAAATCAGATCTTGTCCAAACTCTGAGAATATAAACCTACCATTTAGATAAACAAACAATATAAACAAAATAAAAGTAATCAGTTATTTTGCAAAAGAAAAACTTTTCGCCCAAAAAAAGTTTTGTATTGCCTTTCTTCTTTGAAAAAGTTGCAACACTGGAAGAAAATGGCTATTTCGGAGAATTTACTCCTTCATAAATGACATTTTCGAAGGCGTAACTCCCGAACTGTGAATCCTAGAAGATTTTGAGCTAGACTACGAGATTTCCCGGATCAAGACGTATCTATGTGCGAAGTTTGGTCAATATCAGTCAAACGGTGTGGATTTGTATAAGGAACAAACAAACAGAAAAACAGAAAAACAGAAAAACAGAAAAACAGAAAAACAGACACGTGATTTTTATATATATAGATTATAGGCTTCCAAGAATATATTTATTAATTATATTTTTATTTTTTAATAATCAATTTTCACCCTGTTAAATTGTTCAAATTATTTGGTAGTACTGAGCAAATCATGGCATTTACCTTGCAATATTTCATTATATTTTTCTTTGCATTAAATAAAGAATAATCAAATTTAATTTTTAATTAATCATTCTTTTTTAAAAAAATAAAACAACATTTTTTAGGAACGTTTAATGAATGCAATAATAAAACAAAAAATTAACGCCTTTGTGTGTGAACAGATACTGAGCTAGAAAACATCAAGAGCAAATGTTGCAAGCAATTGAAATGAAACCGAATAATTACTTTTATAGAGCCTTATAGAACCCCAAAAGATAATAGAAATATTTTTTTTTTTTTTGTTTTTTTTTTAATATATTTATCTGTGGCAGAAGGTCAAATTTATAAAAACGCTCACTTTCTTCGCTACTCCTTTATTCAGCTCTACATGTTTCACATCCTCATGAGGCCTCTTCAGGAGCAATTAATCTAATATCAAGTAAAATAAAACATGGTTACAGCCTCCACCTCCGAGAACCTTCCGCAGGTAGAGCCATGTCTGGTTACAGCCTCCACCTCCGAGAACCTTCCGCAGAAGAAGCGTCATGAGGACGTGAAACATGTAGAGTGGAATAAAGGAATAGCGAAGAAAGTGAGCATTTTTATAAATTTGACCTTCTGCCACAGATAAATATATTAGAAAAATAGGGTCACCATCTTATAATATATATTTTTGTTTAGTGTTGCAATAGAATCAATAGTTAATATACTGAAAATTAATTATTTATAATTAATAAAAATATATATTTTTAAAATTTTATTTTACTTTTTTATTTTCTATATATACATAATTTTTTTATTAGTTTCCTTTGTGCAGTAACCCTGCAAAAAGAACGTTTATTTTGTGCTACATGCTCCAATACACAATGTATATAACATGTATTTTATAAATTTCCATCATATATTTTTTTTTTAAATAATACATTAATGATTTCATATTACATTAAAAAAAATAAAAAAATACTTAAAAGAAATATAAATTAGTTTTTTGTTATTTTGAATTTCATTCTTATTTATTTATTTTAATTTCAATAGTTTTTGGGAGTATCAATTGTCTTTAGGGTAAGGCATGCTCTCTCACAAAAATCACTGATTGTTTTTCTTTCTTCTAAAAGTATATGTATATATCCCTCAATACCTTCACAAACATCAATCTCTCAATGTATGTATATATATATATATATATATATATATATATATATATATATATATATATATATATATATATAAAGTGAGAGAGATTGAAGCTATTGAGGGAAAGGCACTGATGAGAAGATCCACTTGCAGACTGTCTCCAGTCAAGAGGTCTCACAGAATGTAAACATTCCTTTGAACTGAAGACTGAAGTAAGATATTAGTATCTTATCAATATTATCACTAAAGTTGAAGTGCAATCTACTGCAGTGATTGATAGGCTTGGGATGAATAAGTTACAATGATCATATATATCGCTCTCACATTGCTCGCTCTATTGTATGTTTTGTTTGTATTCGTTACGTGGAATGAATACTATTGGATTAAACAGGGCATCCCATCTGTTGAACCAAAGAGAATTTTTGGAAATGTTAAAGATGTCGTTTTAATGAAAAGAACAATAGGAGAGGTCTACCAGGAGATCTATAGGTAAGATATAGATGTTCCTATATATATGTTTATGTACCACAGAGGTAAAGGATAACGTGACACAATTTTTTTAATTGTTGAGGAGAGCCAATTTTCTGAACTTTGAATTATTAAAATTTATTTCTTCGTTACTTATAGAGACAGTTTAAAGAAAATGTTTTCACATTGTTATCGGCATTGATAGGTAATTGGAAGTATTGATAATATTCATACAAAACCAAGTCCTCCACATGGTGTCTTCTACCTCGAATGAAAACGGACATGATTTTATTTTTCACTGTCTTATCTTCGTTATTTATGGGAACAGGACATAGTATCCTATACCATTATATGGATCGAAAAATCCACATTAAGAACATATTGTTAAGTCAATTTAATAAAAAAATGGACATTGTGTCCTTTACCTTCAGGGTATATATATATGTGCATGAAAAGTATATGAGAATTTGTGTTGAGTTATGTCTTGTTGTTAATTATTTGATTGATTTAGTTTTATTTAAATATGTTATCTGATATTCGCACGAAAAGGTTTCAACACATTTAAGAAGTTTACTTTTGAGAATATATTTTATGTACTGATTTGTTTAAATCTCTTTTTCTAATAATTCTCCTACAGTATTTAACAAGAACAGTAATATTACTGAAAATCTTCCCCGAATTGTCATCAATACACTGAAGGAGAATTATTATTTTGATTTTTGCATTTTTTAGTTATTTATTGAAACAAATTTACTTATTGAAAAACATAGCCTTCTTTTTCTCTTCCTCGTATTTCATAATTTCTAAATCAATCTTAAAATATTAATTTGCAAAGGTTTGCGATTTGTTTTCGTTCGCTTGTTCTTGAACAAGCTTACCAACCAAAAATTATGATTTTTAATGATGAATCTAAAATGGCAAAAAAAAATTCATGTATGTTTAATATTTTTAATTTTTGTAGAAAGTTTTTTTCTCTGACTTTACCTTAGCAATTGCAGATATAAATGTTATCTTTATTGTCTCAAATTTTGTTTTAAACTTGAAAACTGCTGTTGGATTTAAAGTTAATTTGTTTGTTTGAAGTATTTTGGGCGAAAAAATCTCATGGTCGTCTGCACCCTATTGTGCAGAACAGCGGCACAAAATATTCATCACATGCTCCTGGTTTTTCCCCCCACCTTTTTTTTAATCTGTACTGATTTTTTTTATTTTTTTTTTTTATACTTAATTTCACTTAAAGTATGCTGCAATTTGTTTCTGTCATGTAAGAGGATTGTTGAGATTTGTAACCTTTTGAATGAGCTGTTTATGGATTATCTCCCTAAATACCTAATTATGACTAATATTCATTCCTTGACATTTTTCAGAAATTATTATTTTTTTATTCTATTGAAAAAAAGGGCATTACTTCAATTTAGTAATTATTTTTGATACTACATAATCCCAAGTTTGTAGATATAATTATATTATAATTTTGAATCCCCAAAAGTTGATCTTAAGAGACTTATAAAATGCTTAAATGCCCCTTTTCCTTTCAGAAACTGAATATGAAAAGCACAAGATCGTGTCATAATTTCCTTGCACATAAAAATATTTAATTGAGAATTGAGGGATTCTTCATTATAATTAAGGCATTATTTGTTGAGGGGGGGGGGGCGGTGATTTACTAGTACAAAATTTTGTATAAAAGTGCTTGGAGTTATTTATTTTATAAACAAAGATGAGAACAAAGGGTCACAATCTTGTAATCTAAATGTAAAAATGTTCCTGTAGATCACCAAAGATAGGCAGCGTCAGGTGTGGCCAGTCTAGGCAGACCCCACGCACACATAAATGGACTTAACCCATTTTGAATGTCATTGCCTCATATGTATGCATTCGTGATAAATATATGTGTGTGTATATATATATATATATATATATATATATATATATATATATATATATATATATATATATATATAAATATACGCACTCACATACCACGTATACATACGTACATATCGTCGATACAAATGCAAACTAACGAATATGAAAAAATGCATCTTTCATTGTCCATCTTTAATCATTTCTGCTGGACTTATTTACGGCAAATTCTTCAATCTGACTTCACTCTATTAAAGGGAAAGTATTCCACTATCAAAAGGTCAAATCTGCCGAATATTTGACTGTCCAAAAACAAGTTATGAATAAATACTTTTCCACTCTGAAAAGTGGTGATTTTCATATTCGTTAGTTTGCTTTTGTATTGATGATATGTATTTGACTTTTATTTAATTGCATTTGTTCATTTAAACATCATCAAAACAAAACATTTGTCATTGATTAATCAATTTTATTTATAGTATTGATGGTTCACATTTTTTTGTGTGATGTCCTTTTTTTAATGAGTGTGGACCATTAAACAATTGATAACAAAGCTATTTGTACTATTTCAGATAATCTTTATCTCGAATGACCTTAAACTCTCTTTCTCATTGTTCATTGTATTAAATTGTCATGAAATATTGAAAAAATTAAATGTTATTTGATATGTAGTTTATAAATATATTTATCCGACTTGAATTTAGTCTAAATGTCTGACAAATAAATGTTTGTTTTAGAGAGAGAGAGAGAGAGAGAGAGAGAGAGAGAGAGAGAGAGAGAGAGAGAGAGAGAGAGAGAGAGAGAGAGAGAGAGAGGTTGCGGGGATATTTACATTGTCCAAGGCTTTGACCTGAAATTATGGAAGAATGTCTGTGAAATGAATATGTTGAAAGTGCAAGATACAATCTGATAAATAGATAATACTGTTACTTCATAGTTCAATGGTCCTTTCTTTATTCATAAAACTACCAGGACTATCTGATTTTCTTACATAAATTCTTCAGCAAGTAAACAGAGAAAGTAAACATTTGCTAGAACATAAAGTAAAAATCTAAACAAATATGAATCATAAACAGTGAAATAAAAAAAAATAAGCAAAAAGCACATAGAGAGCTTATTGATTCCCTTGTCGCTTCCAACTAGACATATGCTAAATTATTTCTTAATAATTAAAGTTTTTGCGAGCTAAATTATTAGAAGTAACTAGCAGGATTTGCTCCCCAAAATTGTTTAATCAATTAAGTTGTAATTGCGACATTTCGAACCTATTTAGGTTTATCTTCAGGGCCTGAAGATAAACCTTTTTTTTATATTGTACATGCCTGAAGTTCAGGCATATACAATATAAAAAAAAACAAGAATTAGGAGAAGACTACTCCTATGTTTCTATACTAGTACAAATACAATATATAAGATATAGAATACTAATACAAAATATATATATTAAATTAAAAATATAAAATATATTGTATTTGTATTAGTATAGTGCCATATGAGTAGTTTTCTCCTTATTCTTGCTTTTTTTTTTATATTGTACATACCTGAAGATGGACTTAAACAGGTTCGAAACAACAACACAGTCGTAATTATAACATAATTGATTAACAAATTTTGAGAAGCAACTCCTGTTAATTACTTCTAGAATCCATTGATCCTTCCCCATCCTTACCTTAAACTTACATAAATTATTAGGCTCTTATTAGATGATGACCCAGAATCAATCTGTTGGAAGATTATTTCATCAAGAAATTTCCAATTGTACTATCATTGTTATACAATTAGTAATTTATGTCGAGAGACCAATAGCATTCAAAAATGTTTTCTATTTCTCTTTTATATTTTTAAGGCAACTGGAAGGAAAGCCACTAGGAGGATTTTTCAAAATGCGCCAGCCAATATTAATGGTGAGGGATCCAGACCTCGTGAGAGAAGTTCTGAACAACAAGTTTAATTGTTTCCATGACAACGACATACACATAAGGAGCAGCGCTGATCCTATTCTCAAGATGAATCCTTTTCTCGCCAAAGGGCCAACGTAAGTATGATGCTCTTCGGAAGCAACCCCCCCCCCCCTCACCCATTTCATCAACTAATGAGGTCTTTAGCGCCATTCAAGAACAATTGATCAGAAAATTTACATTAATATTGGCTTGTTAAATATGTTAGTAGCGTTTTTCAATATTTCAATTTAATTCTCACTGTGTTTATGAAATCATGTTTACATATTCTAAAAGAGGATTAGTTAAGGTGCTTTTATGCTTCAGTTTCAACCGAGATTTCTTATCTTTAAGTGGTATTTTGCTTGCTCAAAATGGAAGAGAAAAAATTCATTTTCGGAATTTAATGATTTTTTATTTCTTAAAAGGAAAAATCCGCTGCACAGATGGTTAACAAAATTTACAGTGTGTATGGCGATGATGTCTTAGGAGAAGGCACCGTCCATAAGTAGTTTGCTCACAAATTGACGAATTCATTGGACCGCATTTCCATTTGTGATTCTCTCCTGAAACGCAATGTTAATGATCCATTTTTTAAGAGGTTGTTAACTGGGGATGATAAGTGGGTCCTGTACAATAATATTGAGAGGAAAAAGCCCTGCAGAAAACGAATTGATACACCGTTTACGGCTCCAAAAGCAGGATTACATCTAGAAAAAGTTACGCTGTGCATTGTTCTGTGCTCAGTTAGAACAATTAAAGGCAGCGGTTGAGCAAAAGTATTGGGTAATCTCAAAGGCATACTTTTCTATGACAACAACGGCCGTCCTCAGGTGTTTTTGTGGAACCCTCCACCCCTTGAAGTAAGTACAGAGTGTTAAATAAATCTTATTGAATAACGCAATATTTTCACAGGTGGGAAGCAATGCGATCTGTAACATCTTCATTACAGCAAAATGATTTGCTAGAAGGCCTTCTTCAGATAATGAAGGTAAACTGTATGGAAATGGTGAAATACCTAAGTGATCAACAACTTCCTGTTGAGGTAACTAATATAGAAATACCATTAAAAGTAACTATTATTATTAATATTATATATTTAAAACAACAAACAATTAGCATAATCAGCCCCGTAACGGGTCATGGGAGCCCAGAGGAGCACATATGGTGGAAGAATATGATTCTTGACATTACGATACACTTGGGTTAAGTTAGGTTGGTGGTTTAAGGGCAGAAAACTGCTTGATCATCTCCGCCCTAAGAGTATAATTAAATTGTGCGAGTTTAATGTTAGGATGTGTTTTCAGTATTGTGTGTTTGAGACAGAGTTGTGTATCTGAAATTGCATTTGTTAGAATCTTGGTTGGAAAATATTATTATTGCATAGATACAAGAACTAGATTCAGATGTCCTTAAAGAGAAAGGAAAACACACATAAAAATGTATATATTCATTATATTATTTATTTTATATTATTTTTTTTTTTACATGTTAGTAATTTATACTTTTTTTTCTTCTTTTCCCCTTCTTTTCCTTTCTTTTTTTTCTTCTTGTTTTGTTTATTATTTTTTTAGCGCGGTTCCTCCCTCCCCCATATTATAGGCTTATAAGGTTGATACAATGAAACAATCCGGAAGTGCCGACTAGAAAATTTCGCGTTTCAGAACCCCTAGAGACCGAAAATAACGGTGGTTCAAATTTGTATATATATATTTGTCTGTTCGCTCATTTCTGGCTTCCCTAATGGTCCGATTGTGATGAAATTTGGTACAAAAATCCGTCTTCCAATTTGAAAGGTCATGTTCGTTAACCAGCAGAATCCGCCCACTGAAAGATGGCGTTTGGGGCGAAATTCGCGCAAAAAAAATCGTAACGCTTACGTTTTTGAGTTCATAAGCTTGTAAGTACTCGTTTTATAGGCTTCTTGGGCCAGGAAAACGAATGAAACCATTTTCAAGGCGATAGCTTTAACCGTTTTCGAGAAAATTGGAAAAATAGTTTTTGAATACCGTTTTAGCGCGGTTCCTCCCTCCCCCATAGGGAGGAACCCCGCTTATAAGGTTGATACAATGAAACAATCCGGAAGTGCCGACAAGAAAATTTCGCGTTTCAGAACCCCTAGAGACCGAAAATAACGGTGGTTCAAATTTGTATATATATATATATATATATATATATATATATATATATATATATATATATACATATATATATTTATTTATTTATATATATATATGTATATATTTATTTATATATATATATTTATATATATATATATATATATATATATATATATATATATATATATATATATATATATATTTGTCTGTTCGCTCATTTCTGGCTTCCCTGATGGTCCGATTTTGATGAAATTTGGTACAAAAATCTGTCGTCCAATTTGAAAGGTCAAGTTCGTTAACCAGCAAAATCCGCCCACTGGAAGATGGCGTTTGGGGCGAAATTCGCGCAAAAAAAATCGTAACGCTTACGTTTTTGAGTTCATAAGCTTGTAAGTACTCGTTTTATAGGCTTCTTGGGCTAGGTAAACGAATAAAACCATTTTCAAGGCGATAGCTTTAACCGTTTTCGAGAAAACTGAAAAAATAATTTTTGAATGCCGTTTTTGGTTTGGGTACTTAGAATCATGGGATTCAGTTGAAACATTTACTGCATCTTCTACTTTCATTAAAACTAATATGTTGAAATGTTGGTTGCGTTTGGAGTTAAGGAAGGGTTAGAATAAAATATTTTATTAACAGACATAAAAAAGTTTTGGTAACTTTGTATACTTTCCGTAATATCTCGAAAAAGGTTAAGAATCTTGGGAAACGGAAGAATACCATTGGAAAGCTTACTAAATGTTCTACAAAAAAGGTTCTTATAAAAGTTTTGATTAGGCGATGTCAATCGGAGAAATAAGTGCTTAAAACTTTAAAGTAATTGATTTCTCTTATTCGAACTGTTCTTTTTGTCTTTGATTTTGATACTTAAAATTATGGGATTCAGTTGAAACATTTTCTGCATGTTTGAATTTCATCAACACTAATATGTTAAAATTTCGGTTACGTTTGGAGCTAAGGAAGGATTAGAATAAAATATTTTATTAACAGACATGAAATGTTTTCGGAACTTCGTATACATTCCCTGATATCTCGAAGACGGTTAGGAATATTGGTAAACGGAGGGTTACCATGCGAAAGCTTACTAAATGTTCTACAAAAAAGATTCTGAAACAATTTTTGATTAGGCTATGTCAATCGGAGAAATAAGTGCTTAAACTTTGAAGTAATTGATTTCGTTTATTCGAACGGTTCTTCTTGTTTGTTTTTATTCCTTGTTGTTTTTTCATTGGTTATAGTAGGATAATGTATTTGACAATAAAACAGATTAATTAAAATAAGAAAAGCAATTCATTGTTAAAAATATATCAGGCTGTACCGTATGAAATGTCAGTTTTGGATTTGTCGATTTCCTTCAAATGTCTTGAAACTGTCGAGGCTCCTATTCCGAGTTCTTTGGCATATTCCCTAGTGCTTTTAATTGCTTATAGTAGTCAAATGTATTTGTCAATAAAACAGGATACGTATAATTAGAATCAATATTTTGTTTGTTAGAATTCGAAGATGCCGTATGAATATCTATGTAGCACCACGAAAGTAAACTGACTGACAACACCGTAACCTGACTGTCAACAATGGGAAGGTTACGTAGGGTTAGTCAGTGTTGCCGGTGCCACAATAATTTATGAATATTTAAATTTCTTACCGCGGCTTTGAGGTAACCCGAAAATTACCTAGCCAAATTTAAGTTTTGTGTGTATAAAAAGTGCGACAACGTGGTGCTGATTTTCTGTGTGACTTTTTTGGACTTTCTTTAAATTATCTGGCAGTGGACCGTTATTTATTATTTAATTTATTATCAGAAGTTAATTATTATTATTTTTCAATTGCCAAGTGTTTTATTTTTTTTATTATATAGACATTTATTTTTTTAACCGGCTTATTTTATTTTTTACCTGATACTCCTCTATAGTGGTGACCCCGACGTGATGAGTGAAGACGACAAGAAAGAAGAAATGCAGACAGAGGAAACTCAGGTTAGTGCAACTGGGCCTGGGGCTAATATCAGAATTCCCCCATTCTGGAGAGCAGACCCAGAATTATGGTTTTGCCAGGCCGACGCCGTATTTGCGACCTCCAAAATTTTGAGTTCGCGAATAAAATTTCAAATGGTGGTGGCCAACTTGGAGTTCGAAGTGTTGAGACAGGTTTCGGACTTGGTTAAAAATCCTCCCGCAGATCCTTACGAAGCACTCAAGTGTCGACTAATTTCGACGTACGCCGAGTCGGAAAACCTCCGCATAAGACGGCTTTTAGAAGATAAGCGTCTCGCAGACGGAGAGCGCCCTTCCCAGTTTTTGAACGAATTGAAAAGGCTCGCAGGAGCTTCAGTTTCCACAGAATTTGCTGCGTACCATGTGGCTTAAGGCCCTGCCAGAACGAATGCAGGCTACACTAGCGGTGACAACAGAGCAGTCCGTAGACAAGCTAGCCGAGATCGCCGACCGAATCGCCGAGATCTACGAGCCCAGTGTTAGCCAGGTGACCTCTCAGTCCACACAACCACACACACGTTCCTCTACCTCCGTTTCCCAGCTCGAGGAGAGGATGCAGAAGTTGACCCTGGAGATCAGCGAGCTCAAAAACCAAATAGCTCGCGATCGAGGAAGCAGATCACGAGGCCGGGAGCGCAGCCGCTCGAGAAGCAAAGGTAGAACTTTGTGCTACTACCACCACCGCTTCAAAGAAAACGCCCGTAAATGCCGACAACCGTGCAGCTGGAAGAGTACGTCGCAGAAGGGAAACTAATCTCAGCGACTGAGAAGGCGGACTCCGTCGCTGATATCAATCACCGCCGATTATTCGTCACAGACAAGGATTCTGGGGAAAGATATTTGGTTGACACCGGTGCAGCCGTATCCGTCTTCCCAGCACGGCGACGAGAGCGAAACCACCCCGCCAACTTCACCCTTTTTGCAGCCAACGGCACCACAATAAAGACTTACGGGGAAGTCAAGAAGACCCTCAACGTCGGACTTCGACGCCTACTTCGTTGGTCCTTCATCTTGGCCGACGTCAGCAACCCGATCATCGGAGCGGACTTCCTCTTCCACCATCACATCTTAGTCGACCTTAAGGGACGACGGCTAGTGGACTCGCAGACCGGTCTAACTTCCAGAGGCAGCCTCAAACATAACACCACACCTTCCGTATTCGCAGTACCTTGCGGTGAGTGGTATTACGAGCTCTTACGGAAATACCCGTCCATCACACGCCCATCTGCTGTACCGCAGGAGCCGAAGCATCCCATCAAGCACTTCATCGAGACAAAGGGACCACCGGTAACATCGAAAGCTAGACGTCTTCCACCTGATCGTTACAACGCTGCCAGGGAAGAATTCCTGAAAATGGTCGATGAGGGTATCTGCAGACCATCCAGCAGTCCTTGGGCAAGCTCTCTCCACATCGTTTCGAAGAAAGACGGCACGTTGCGTTTCTGTGGGGACTACCGCCGACTCAATGCCCAGACTTTGCCTGACAGGTACAGTGTACCCAACATACAAGCCCTCAACACCAATCTTTTTGGGAAGACAATCTTCAGTAAGATCGACCTCAACCGTGCTTACTACCAAGTGCCGGTGGCGGAAGAAGACATCCCAAAAACTGCAGTGATCACCCCTTTCGGTCTCTTCGAATTCTTGGTGATGTGCTTCGGACTAAGAAATGCTGCGCAAACATTCCAGCGCCTAATGGACAGCATCCTCGCTCTGCCGTATGTTTTTGTCTACCTCGACGACATACTGGTAGCGTCAACCACAGAGGAAGAGCATCGCACACACCTGGAAGAAGTTTTCAGACGGCTAAATCAGCATGGATTAACCATCAACCCGCTCAAGTCGGAGTTTTGCAAGTCCGAAGTCGAGTTTTTAGGCTTCCTTGTAAACTCCCAAGGCATTAAACCTCTTCCGAGCAAGGCGGACCAAATCGCTGAATTCCCTCGTCCTACCACCAAGGGTCATCTCCGACGATTTTTAGGGATGGTAAACTTTTATCGAAGATGCCTCCCTAAAGCAGCAGAAGTACAGCGCATTCTTCATGCCCTAATCGGCAACAGCAAGAAGAACGACAGCACCCCCGTCCCATGGACCCCGGAAGCAGAGGAAGCCTTCGCCCGATGCCAACGAGACATTAAGGATGCTGTAACGTTAGCACACCCCTCTTCAGACGCCGAATTGACCCTAGCTTGCGATGCATCTAACTCCGCGGTTGGGGCTGTCCTCCAACAGCGTAAGGGAGACCACTGGCGACCTCTTGGTTTCCTCTCGAGGGCCCTAACATCAGCACAGCAGCGATACTCTGCCTACGACCGCGAGCTCACTGCCATCTACAGCGCCGTCAAGCACTTCAGGCCATGCATCGAAGGTCGCATGTTCAGCATACTGACGGACCACAAGCCGCTCGTGTATGCCCTATACCAGAAGCCCGAGACTGCAACACCCATGAGAATTCGCTACACGAACTTCATTAGCCAGTTCACTAGCGACATTCGTCATGTCTCTGGGGCTGAAAACAAGGTAGCGGATACACTTTCACGGTTGGAGGCAATAGACAGTCCTGACGATATGGGGAGCATCATCCAGGCTCAGCAGGAAGACCCGTCGATTCCAGAGCTTCTTCAGAACCCGAATCTGCAGTTGAAGCTGATCGAGCACCCGCATTTCGACAAGCCAATTTTATGTGACGTATCTACAGCTAAAGGCCGACCGTATGTACCAGCAACACTCCGTCAGGAAGTTTTTAAAAAGCTTCATAGCCTCAGCCACCCTGGCGTTCGTGGGACTCGCCGACTGGTGTCGCAAAGGTATTTCTGGCCAAGTATGCAAGCGGACCTTGCGATCTGGACTAGGAGCTGCATCGCCTGCCAGCGCTCAAAGATACACCGGCACACCGTAACACCTCCAGGTACCTTCGCTCCAGCCGGCAGATTCGAGCATGTCCACGTGGATATAGTCGGACCCTTGCCGCCATCGGATGGAAAGCGCTATTGCCTTACCATGGCGGATAGGTATTCACGCTGGCCCGAAGCAGAACCCCTCGAGGACATCTCCGCAACAACAGTTGCTTCAGCTTTCTACAGGACATGGATCTGTAGATTCGGGGTCCCTGCACGGATCACAACTGACCAAGGGCGCCAGTTTGAAAGCGAACTATTCAACAGGCTCCTAAATTTACTTGGTTCGCGTCGCTGTAGAACTACAGCATACCACCCACAGTCCAACGGTGTTGTGGAGAGATGGCACAGGACCCTGAAGACTGCCCTCACCGCACACCTTATCGACTCAAACTCTTGGACAGAACTGCTACCCACAGTCCTCCTAGGCTTGAGAGCAGCACTAAGGGAGGACAAATCCACAAGTGCTGCCGAGTTGACGTATGGGCAGCCCTTACGACTACCCGGAGAGCTATTAGAGTCAACCCCTCATCCCGAAGAGCCGCAGGGCTTCCTTTTCAAACTTCGTGAGAACTTCAAGCGCCTACAGCCCTCCCCACACAGGGCGAGTCAAGCACAAGCCTTTGTTCCCAAGGACTTAAAGACCTGCTCACATGTCTTCCTGCGGGACGACGCCATCAGGAAGCCCCTCACACCGCCATACACTGGTCCGCATCCTGTTCTCCAGAGAGGAGATAAGACTTTTGTCATCGGTCTTGGCACAGGGCAGAAGACTGTCACAATAGACCGACTGAAACCAGCCCACATCCTGGAAGACCTCACCAGCACTACCACCACAACACCAACCCACCCACCTATACCAACACCTCAAGCAGAACCTTGTGACAATACCACCGCCACAGAAGCTGACAAGCCTTCATCAGTGAAGATGTCACGACGTGGACGCCTCATCAGACTTCCTGTCCGCTTCTGTGACGCTGCCATTGGGGGGAAGTGATGTAGCACCACGAAAGTAAACTGACTGACAACACCGTAACCTGACTGTCAACAATGGGAAGGTTACGTAGGGTTAGTCAGTGTTGCCGGTGCCACAATAATTTATGAATATTTAAATTTCTTACCGCGGCTTTGAGGTAACCCGAAAATTACCTAGCCAAATTTAAGTTTTGTGTGTATAAAAAGTGCGACAACGTGGTGCTGATTTTCTGTGTGACTTTTTTGGACTTTCTTTAAATTATCTGGCAGTGGACCGTTATTTATTATTTAATTTATTATCAGAAGTTAATTATTATTATTTTTCAATTGCCAAGTGTTTTATTTTTTTTATTATATAGACATTTATTTTTTTAACCGGCTTATTTTATTTTTTATCTGATACTCCTCTAAATCTAGATTACAGTACTGGTGTTGATTTCGTTCTTTAGAATTATTCTTGGTATTCCCTATTTTCATCTGTTACCCATAGTTTTTTATTGCTAGTAGGTTTTTCTTATTGATTATAGAATATAAATCTATTTGGCTATAAAACAGGATACGTAAAATTAGTGACAATATTTCGGAGATTTCTGAGCGAAATACTTTTAAGATTTTCTACCACCACGAACGGCTTTTTTCCTCTATTTTTATCCACTAGATAGGCTTTATTTTGCATATTATTCTATATAAGTTTTATTCAGCAGGGGATTCTGATGAAATGTCGTGTTTTTGCTGTGGATTTTAAATACGATGTATCTAAGATTGGATAACATTAGCGAGTCTACATAGTTAAGAACCGACGACGGAGGATTACTTCTTGCTATGATTTAGTCTACATATGTATATTAAGTCCTAAATCCAAAAAATAAACTTCACAACGGTTAGATACTATGAGCGAATATGGCGGTTCAATGCCCGTAGAAGCAGAAGGTCCGCAGGAAATTTACCTGCTAAGAGTTAATCCTCAAGAGCTGTAAATTTACCCCAGGTATCTGCCGACACAAATACAAAGCCTAGGCGGAGAGCACCCCAAAAACACAGATCCAAACATAGGTTATATACTAAATATTCATAAAGACTACTTAGTTGTAAACCGATTCATCAATTAGCAATCAATAGTTTTCAACAAAGGTTATATACTAAATATTGATAAAAAGTATTTAATTAGAAAAAAAACAATATTCCACAAGACTGGTTTTTGGTCCATTTGTATCTACTCCATGGACTTAATTAGGTATATTGTTCTATTGTAGTTGGGCAACTAAACTTTGTTTTATTTTGTTAAATAAAGTTTTTTTTTCTTGACTTGTTATTCGTCTAGACTTTTATTTGTCCTTGTGTATTAACTAGATAGGTTTTATTCGGCATATTATTCTATATAGGCTATATTAGGCAGGGTATTCTACTCAATCTTGTGTACTTCTTCTTGATCCTTCTGTACATGGGCGTATATAAAAACAATTTCGGGGGGGGGGGGCTGAGACCATTTCCAGGGTATGGAATACTAAATATTTAGAGCTTGGAGTAGTTTTAGGCAACTAAAACGCTATTACACGTAAAATAAAATATGTTTTATGAACTAAGTGATCTTATTTAATTTATTTTTAAGGGTTTTACGAGAAGTTTTTATTATCAATTCAAAATTTCGGGAGGGGCTGCAGCCCCCTCAGCCCCCCCCCCTCATATACGCCCATGCTTCTGTATCCACTAGAAAGGCTTTATTAGGCATATTTTGTATTGATTTATAGAGCTTTGCTTTAGAATGAGAGCCAGATTCTGTAATTTCCGCTTCTGTGTAAAAGTTAGCTACTGTCGGTGTCCCTGACGCCTTAATATCACTTCTATTCGAGATGTTCGAGAGGATTTTGACAATTTTCACGAGATATATAAAAAAAATAAGTTTATTTCTTTTCTAAGCTTATCAAATGGCACTAGGGACATGAACGGAACCGCGCTAAGATGCTGCAGTTCCTGCGAGTCGGACTTTTTTGGTTTGGGTACTTAGAATCATTGGATTCAGTTGAAACATTTTCTGCATGTTCGAATTTCATCAACACTAATATGTTGAAATTTTGGTTATGTTTGGAGTAAAGAAAGGGTTAGAATAAAATATTTCATTAACAGACAAGAAAAGTTTTGGTAACTTTGTATACTTTCGTTAGTATCTCGAAAACCGTTGACAATCTTGGGAAGCAAAAGGTTACCATTCGAAAGCTTACTAAATGCTCTACAAAAAAGGTTCTAAAGAAAGTTTTAATTAGGCGATGTCAATCGGAGAAATAAGTGCTTAAAACTTTAAAGTAATTGATTTCGTTTATTCGAACGGTTCTTTTTGTTTGTTTTATTCCTTGTTATTTTTAAATTGCTTATTGTCGGATAGTGTATTTGACAATAAAACAGATTAAGTAAAATAAGAAGATCAATTTATTGTTAAAAATGTAGCGTTCAAAGAGAGAGATCCCAAGGCTTTCCAAATGCCTCTGAGCGGAGGCCTTTCTGCCCGACTTATGGGATAGCTGACCCATACAGGTAAGATTGTAAATCAAGACCTTTCAAGACTGGTTTGTTTGAGATTTCATTTGGATAGGTGTTTCGCTATTGATCTAAACAAAGTAATAACTGTTTCTATTCTATGCCTTCATAAACACTAGAGATAAGAACGGAACCGCACTAAGATGACGCAGTTCCTGCGAATCGGACTTTTTTGTATATATATTTTTATTTAAATAGAAAAACCAACAAACTCCAAGGTCTCCACCACAAATTATTTATTTTATTCACCCACAAAGCATGCTTTCAGAGTCTACAGCTCCATCCTCAGTGCTTCCAGTTCTTCACTGCAGGCGGTTCACCCGTAGACTAGATGAGTCTACGGGTGAGGATGGAGCTGTAGACTCCGAAAGCATGCTTTGTGGGTGAATAAAATAAATAATTTGTGGTGGAGACCTTGGAGTTTGTTGGTTTTCCTATTTGGATGCAGTACCACCACCGTCCAGCCAAATCAATGTCAAGATATTTATATTTATTTATTTTTATATCTCATTTATTTATTTTTTTAATATATACTAGTGATTACGCTATATTTGATTTGGACCATCAACTTCACATAATACTAACACTAACAATGCTTTCTTATATTATACTAATACTAATACCAATCTAAAATTACTAAACTATTACTATTAAAACAAAAAAAAAAAAAAAAAAAAATTACCCACATACACACACATAAATACCAGATTAGACTTTTTACAGTAAAAGATATAGCTGCGCCTTTTTTTAAAAATTCCACAACAACTTCAACTGATTTACAATCGCCCCGCACAGCTTCCGCAAAATTCCTTGGCATTCCTAGCTGTTGAAGCAGCAGAATATATCGAGAGCAGTCTTCGAATATATGTTTTACGGTGAACGGCTGATTGCATCTTCCGCAGGCTGGTGGGATTCCTCTAGACATCAAGTATCCATGAGTCAGTCTGGAGTGGCCAAGTCTAAGCAGAGATAGAACAACCTCCTCTCTTCTTGATGTTCTGTTTGAGGAGGACCAGGCTCTCAAGTCGAGCTTGACTTGTTTAAGTTTTTGCTCCCCGCATTCGGACCACATGTTTCTCCATCCTTCTTTGATCATGCTTATGGCTGGCGTTACGAGTTCAATACCAGATAACGGAACCCTGGTAATCTCGCTCAAACTGTTTGCAGCCCGAGCGGCTTGATCAGCTTTCTCATTGCCAGGAATCCCACGGTGGCCGGGAATCCAGATTAGATGGACGTACTTCCCATTATTTCTGAGAGTTCTGGTATACTGTAGGATTTTTGAGATAAGGGAGTTTTCTGTGAAAATGTCTTCAACACTTTCGAGGGCACTTCTTGAGTCGGTACAGACAAGTATGTTCTTTTCTGGGGATTCTATAGCTAGATGCAGGGCTGCGGTGATAGCAAATAGTTCAGCAGTAAAGCTGGTGCTTTGGGGACTGAGTTTGAACTTGTGAATAAGGTCAGAATCAATCACTGCACACGCTGTTGAAGATTCTGTCTTGGAACCATCGGAGTAGTATACCCTCTTCGCTGCGATGCTGCTCGAGAATTCGCTCAGATAAGAACATAGCTCGATGTCCGTCATAAAATTTTTGTTTTTAGTTAAAATGTGACGTTCGGGCGGTGTGAAGTTCCAAGGGGAGGAATTAGGCGAGGCTTCTTTTTGAGGCAGTTGTGCGGAGGAGATGAGGCTTATTTCACGATTCATTCAGAGTGCTAGAGAAGTACTTGCAGAAGAAGAGCAACTGTATTTGCCAGTATATTTGGGGTCAAAAATATATGGGTAGCACGGGTGACCAGGGGAGTTGTAAATTTTGGCGATGTATTTTGCTGCCAGTTTCTGCCTGCGATAGCTCAGAGGTGGAATACCTGACTCAGCACAGGCACAAAGTTGGCGTTGAACGGAAGGCTCCTGTGGCAAGGCGTAATCCAGAAAAGAGGTCTGAGTCAAGAAGGGAAAGAACAGGTTTCTTGGCTGATCCATAAATGAAACTGGCGTAGTCAATCTTAAAACAGACCATGGCCAAAAACACTCTCAGACACACTTGGGAGACAGAAACATACTAAAAATGAGCAGCTAAAACATGATCTGTCTTTTATGAATTTCAGCAGTAGGCTCAACACAGGAAGGCACAGCAACTAAATGTGCCCTATATCCAATATAAATTTGCATCTATAGACATCTTCATGAATTTTTTTTTTGTTGTCTCACTTAACTAGGATATTTGATCTGAATTAAACTGCATATTACATATTTTACATATATTTTAATTGTGGTTTTTTTTGTTAAATAATAATAATTAATAATTACTTTTAATTAGTATGATTCAATATTGTGTTTAAGGTAAAAGAACTGTGTTCTAAATATACAAGTGATGTGATTGCATCTTGTGCTTTAGGCTTTGAAGTTAACTCTTTCAAGAAGCACGATGATAAGTTTAAAGATATGTCAGATAAATTAATCAAAAAAGACTTTAAATCCAACGCTGCACTCTTATTTGCTCTTTATGCTCCTTTTTTAGGAAATTGGCTTAATTTCAGGTAAGTTTAATCGCACATGTTCTTATCATTAGTATTTTTGATAAGATCTAGTATAATCACATTTCTTCAATTGTACAAAAATTACTACAATACCGCTTTATTTATTTAAATTTCTCAAAGTAATTTCCTCCGTTATCATTTCCTTTCAATAAACTTCTCTATTTGTTGAAACAAGTCCTTAAACCAGGTCTACCAAGTTTTACCTGAGAGTGACGCACTCGTCACTAAATAAATGTTTTCCTTTCAGCTTCATTTTCACACAGTGCTAAGCCACATGGACTAAAGGACTAGAGAGTAAGTAGAGCGCTCATGAAATTCCAGTCCAGTAGTGGCCAAATACTCGTTGCAGGCTCGGCAAAGTGAGCTGGAGTGTTTTCATGGTAGAGGTACCAGAATCCATTCTTGACTTTGGTCGCATGTTTTACATGGGCTCTATGACTTTAGGCAGGAACTGCTCAGTGTACCAATTAGCTGTGACTGTCTTCTGTTTTTTCAAATCTTATAATTTTGTGAAACTTTTTGTTAGTTCACCCCCTTCAATAAAAGTGTGTTTCATCCATTAAAATTACATAAATTACATCATCCAAACTGCTTTTAAAACCATTTTTGTAGAAAGAAAGTTTATGATGATTAAAATAAGTTTTAAAGCAAGAGAATCCTGTGAGTACATCACAAAGCAGCCCCTAAGTATCAGGTCATCCCATAAGTAATGTCGGTAGACTGTAGAATGAGTCGATCCAAGTTATTCTGCTAGCCCTTCGACTGTTACAACAGGATCTACAGTAGCTTGCAGGAGTTGGTTGTCAAGCTCTGTTGCTAGACCTGTACGAGGCTCGTCTTCAAGCTTGTGGTTTCCCGCTCAAAATCTGTCAAACCACTGCTGGACTAGTTGCTCACTAATGAAATTTTCCCCATATATTTCTAAAAGTTTTAGATAAGTTGAATCAGCATTTTCTCCTTTATCGAATTCCCACAGTACAACATGGTGTAAGTGGTTTCTTGGGAAATCCATTTCAAATGAAATTTCAGCATAGAATAAGTAAGTTTCACCTACCAAAACATGATAAATAAAAGTGTATTTAACGCTACAATTAACAAAAAATGTAAACAAAAATAAATTGAAACGGAGGGAACATAAACAGACTGAATATTAAAAACCGACATTACTTATGGGATGACCTGATACATTTCAAAATGAAAATTGATTCCTGAATGATGATCTGGCAAACTGATGGAAAATGTTCAGAGTATTGTATTGCTATTCGAAGCTAGCAAATTGATCCCATCGTACTGGATCAAGTAACTTGATCTTGTACATTTTGAATTATAAGGAGTTACACATTGTTATTGAAATACTCGAGGCTCTGCTATGGTAACAAAAAAACCCAAATAACTTAAGAGTTGATGCCAGAAAAACTTCTCCATTGAGTGCATGTTCTCTTTAAACAGGGGGGTGTCCAATGAGCTGTTCAATTTATTTCGACCAGAGAAGAAGGATCAAGTTTCAGTAAAAGCCACAAACTCATGTGTTTTTACTTCTACTCTTTTCCAAGCACATCTTCCCTAAGCCTAAGTGTCTATTTGTTTCATGTAGTAAACATTACTCGCATTAGGATAACGGTTAAGCCCAATAACTCAAGCATCCTTCTCCAAGAGGGGCTCGAACCCCCATCTCCTGCACGAGAATCCAAGGCGTTAACCACTAGACTAAGGAGAGACCCTCCAAGCAGATATACTTATGTTTTTGTTTCAATTTATGTTAAGTCTCCTTTCATTGCATAAAAAATAAAATAGCATTTAGAGCTCTTTATTGTTAATCAAGATTAACAAATTTATCTTTTCTATGTTTCAGAATAATTTCTCTAGAAGTCGCTAAATACTTCATTGGTTTAGTTTCTGAAAGATGTAAATACAGAGTAAGAGAAGGGATCCGAAGGAAAGATTTTCTCCAACGGCTCATAGATATTAATAAAGAATCGGAAGCAAATGGCGAAGGAGCTGGTAAAGTATTATTGCTGCACTTTCTCACTGGCAAACCTGATGTACAAACACAGAAATGGTAGTTGCCAGGCAAAATGAAGAGAAGTCTTCTGGCCTCTGCCATTTTTGGCGCCTCACGTTGGTTACCTTTCTAGGCCCTCTCTCTCCCCTTCCCTCTGCATATTGACAATTTCTGTCTACAGACTGACTTCAAAATAATAACAGCATAGACAATTACAGCAGACATGATTTTGTTAAAACTATAAATACTTTACTGGTGTTAATGACTGCAAAGGTTGACACACCTTAAACCCAACCAAAAAATGAAAGTAAAGGCTACATTTCTGAAATGTAGCCTTCACGATACAAAACTGTTCTCCCTCTCCTCCATTACACATATACATAATTGTCATTGTATTGACTTACATAACCCATAACTGTTTACAGCCCTGAAGATGGCTTGTAAGTAGAGCCTAAACGTGGACAGAAATATTACTAATTTTAGTTATAAAATTTATTTTAAAGTTTTATTCAACATATAACCGAACCCTGATCATTTTCTAAACCTTCTCAATCTCAACGGTCGACTATCTCTTCACAATGATAAGATAAATAATGGGATTTCCCACTAAAACATGGTTATAAATTGTATTATTCAAATAGAACGCAAGAAATTGAAGAAAACCAACAGGTCTGGCAGTACTGTAGGCTGTCATTTTCCTAGCTGGAATCATCCTATCAAAATGTTGATCACCATGAATGCATGTGGAATCAGTGAATAAATTTTCAATGCAATCTGTTTTCTTCCGAGTGCCTAAAATCAGGACTCTAGTTTTCTCAAAAATGGTTAAAGATATCGTCTTGAAAGTTAGTTTATTCAAGAAGGTAAAATTTTGTGATCAATACTCATCCATTTCCTTAAAAGCAGTGTTTTGCTGGGTGAACTCATTTGCTGGGTGATCTTTCTTCTTAGATGAAGTATGTAATCGAAAATTTCATAGAAATTGGTCCAAGTTGTTAATGCTAGAGCTTGAACAAACAAATATACAAGTGTACATTATTGCTTGACCAATAATTGTTTAACCAGCTGTATAATATTGGGCCATTTAAATGTTGTCATCGGTAGCCAGAAGCAGGGATTTTTTTTTTCACATCAAGATCTATGCCATTAGCGCCGACTTGAATTAATAAAGTAATTATCTTAACGATTATCCTAATCTATTTATTCTTTACAGTATACAATTACGATCAGATTACTGGGCACTGCATGACAATATTCCTTGATGGCTACACTATGACTTCTCATCCGTTGAGTTTTTGTTTCTACGAATTGGCATTACATCCAGAAGTGCAAGAGAAACTAAATGCAGAATTAAGGCAAAATGGGATTATTTCTATTAAAGATCTAAGCAACTATGCGATTCAGAACTTGGAATATTTGGACAAGGTTCTAAGCGGTAAGAAAGATCAATCATCTATGTAATTTTTTAAAAAAATATTCAAAATTGTTTATGTATATATATATATATATATATATATATATATATATATAACTTTTTTATTATTAGGAGATACAATGCACTTACCTAATTGCATACAGTCTTAAATACAAATCAGTCAACTTAACAATTGGGCGTCATCTTCACCCTCGTTATTGAGGCCACAAGCCTAGATGCTCTGAGACTTAAATTAATTATAACAGTACTCGCATAAAAATAATCCATTAAAATCGGAAATATCACAATGCTTAAAGAAATTAATAATTATAAATAAAAACAAATTTTTAGCATCTGCTAGATTTAACATGGTCGCAAACTAAGCAAAATTTGCTGCTGTGGTATACCCCACCAGATTTAAATAGGTGGGCCCTCAGTCAAGGGTTAACTTATAAAATAAAATCACAAGACTCACCTGTCTTTTCGCCAGACCTATCTATTTGGTTTATGATGTGTGATATTTTGCTGGACTATACCTTCATCCTAAGAGGAAGGAGAAGAATTCTCTGAGAAATACTGCATAAGGATTGTATATATTACACACTCTTAAAATTCAAAGTTTTGTGTTTGTTTATTTAAACATAAAAATATGTATGCTGGACAAATTGTTCTAGTTATTTTTATGAACAAAAAAAAAAAAAAAAAAAAAAAAAAGAAAAAAGGGTTACCATTTGATTTTAATTTTCCCATCTCCCTATGAAACTGTTTCAGAGTCCTTGAGGCTGCATTTACCAATGGAGACGATTACGAGGCTTTGTACGACCAGAACAGAACTTTCCTACGGAGGGCATACATATCCTATCGAGAAGGGGATTTCAGTAACAATTCCCATCCAGGCTTTACACATGGATCCAGCGTACTTCTCAAATCCAAAAGAATTCAAACCTGACAGGTTTTCAAAGGAGGAATGCAAAAAGAGGCACCCCTATGTATATCTACCCTTTGGAGCAGGGCCACGAGAATGTCCTGGTAGGTTGTAAATTTATTGGGTTTGTAAATACATATACATAAATAAATGTGTATATATATATATATATATATATATATATATATATATATATATGTATATATATATATATATGAGGCGTTGTTGATAAGAAGGGCAAACTCAACAATGAGTCAATTTTGTTTTCTCGCCATCCAAATCTAGACGCTTCAGAGAATCTACAGGTATATTTTACATGTTGAGTTCGCCCTTCTTACTCTTTAAAAGTACACAGAAAATGCAAACAAGCTGGCTGGAAACTGCCGTAGGAAGACAAATACAAAATATGTATAAAACACTCCACTACTGGTATGCTAGATGATGATATAAATAAAATTCTCTTTTCAAAATTGAACTTCAGACTAATTATTGTATAATTTATTTATTATACTCAAACCCATTTTCCTGAAATTTACCTTCTGTGGCGTTCGCCCTACATATCAGCATCGCCTCATATATGTTCTTCTCATTACCTTATAAAATTATTTTGGCAACAAACCGAAAAGAAACAATTTATTTGACCTAGAAGGCTATAAGAGGACTAAATAGACATTTTTTATTTTAAAAAATCCGACTCGCTGGAATTCTTGCTAGAATATCATGCCAGAATCATGATACTGACTTTTTCAGAAATAATTTACTTCAAATTGTGTTATACTTTTTCCAGGTTCAAAATTTGCAAAGCTGGTTTTAAAAGTGGCTCTTATTGGAATTATATTGAATTTCGACATCGTCCCTCGAGGTAGCATTCAGGACTTGGACCATGAGCCCATGAGTAGTCTTATAACTGAAGCTAAAGGAATGGTGTGGCTGCGATTCAAAAAGAAACTTTGAATTAATTTTTAATTTGATATGTATATATATTATTTTTTCTATGTGTATACGGGCAGAAGGAAAAATTTTTAATTTATTTTTTGGTTGAAAGGAGAGACTTTGGTTAAGAGATTGTTACTATTCAAGGTTTATTTTAGATATTTTGGCTAAGAAGATCTACCGATTTTGATTTGTTCTTTATTTTTTGATGTTGGGTTCAACTACTTTCTTAATTGAACACATACTGTTGAGGGCTTGGATACTCTCTCGTTCTTATAGATTTTTAAACAAATGGATGTTTTAGGTTAAACCTGAAGAAAGTTTAGTTACTTACAGAATAAATAAAGCCTTTATTTCCAAATGCAATATAAATAATTTAATATGTTGACGTTCAACGTCCATGTCTCCATTCGAGACATTAATGACCCAAGGGGTTAAAAGGGAGAAAAAAAAGAAGTATTGTTTTCATATAACTTTCTTTCCTCAACAAAATACAACGACAAGGGGGGGGGGATTAGCTTATCTCCCCCAAGCAGAAACAATTGTTACATTCATGAGAATTTAAGTTTACTAAACATTTTTTAATGTTAATCTTCAAATAAATATTCAGGCGAGAAAAATTAGACTGAAAAATATTTTTTTTTGTTCTGAATTAAAAAAAATGCAAATAAATTATGATTTCTAGAAAAAAAAAAGAAAGAACAATAAAAAAAATCTATGTAGAATTTTTTTAATTTATTTATTCAGAATTTACAACAATTTAAAAATACATTTCTACTAAAATGATACATGTGAATGTGTCATTAAGCTCATGAGGAGACAAGCCGCGCAGTTGCAGTAGCCACAAGGCAGTGTGATTACAATCTGTATGAACTACTCCTGAAGCTGATCTCTAGGCCAGTTACGCTTCAGACGACGAACAGGGTATTTGGGCTTTGGTGTGAGGATAGGGAGTTTATTAAAGAATTAGGATGGCCGTGTAATTTTGAATGAAATTTTTGATATACTTTTTTTGATAAGGGTTGGCTAAATGGAATATGGAGGTCGTTATGGAGTGTCAAATTGGAGACAAAGAAAGGGGCGTCGGCTATTTTGCAGAGGATATTAACGATTGAGTTTTGTAGTAGTTGGTGGGGTTTGTGAATCTCCAGAGGTCTATGCCGTATGTCCATATTGGTCTGAGTCATGTAAATGAGTAAAATTTGACAAAAAGTAAAGAAGCTAATGACTTATTTTATTTTTTATAAATATATTTCTTCTAGAATTGAAAAAAAAAATAAATAAATAAACATGTAGTTTATGGCCAGTCTAGAAAAGGCCCTAGTAGTTTAATGTTCTCCTCCCCAAATTGACACTGTAATCCTGTGTATTTATAACACATTCTCCAGAAAGGTATGTAACAAGTAGGGAAGTGAGGAAATGAATATAGTTAAAGAATGTAGTGAAGTTTTATTTACCTTCTTCCTACTTCGTTAATTATCGTATGAATTATAATTCATAAATCTGAGTTGAGGATCATTTAATTATTAATTATGAATATTTATTTCAATAATTTCACATGAGGAAATATGCCTTTTTGTTCATTCTATAAGGAAGGCTGAAGGATATTATTTTAATAAACCCAGGATGTTAATATTATTTATTAAGACTGTTTGTAAAAATGAGATAAGTCATCCCTACCACGTCAAACCATTTAATATGCACAAACTCATTTTTCAGATTGGAAAGCGGCAGAGATTGTGGACGATGCGGCTTGTCGTAAATTGTCACAACTCTAACCCCTTTAGATTAGCCTTTAATAAAGTATCAAATAAGACCATTTTTCAATATATTGCTTCATCAATGGATAGAATACGTTCGATCTCTATTTTGATCCGATTTGCATATTCGATAGTTTGACATGATAGGGGCAAAGTAGCAATTATTAGAAAATGTTTTTAGTTGATCTATTTAGAAGTTAGATTTGTGTGGTAATGCGAAGAAAGTTTTAATTATTTTTTTATTATACACAAAACAGTGAGAGGGCCACTGTCCCCTAGACCATCAGTGTGTTTAATATTGTGACTGCATAATTTGTAATAAATACTGAATATGAAATTTATTTTTCCTTTCTGTCTTTTTAAATTATTAAAATCTGAATGAATATTTTGAAGGATTCATTACCGTGATTATGATAGTAATTAGCCATTGTGGATGACAAAAGTCATTGGGAAAAAACTTTTTGAATAAATTAATTTTGTATTTTTTTTTTCAATTTCTGAATCTTAGTAAATATGTAGCTAAGTTGAGTAGAGAGGAACGAGAAATGAACAGTGGATCAAAGTTCTCCAAACATTTCCTTCCCACTCTTCTCCTCCACTCTCAGACCAAAAACATAATTATGAACGTATTAAAATGATGAGAACGGAAGCTAAGCGTGAGCCATTCCTTGTTATTTCGTCTGCGATGTAAATATTATCCCAGGCTACTGGCGTACCTGAGCCACTTTGAGAAAAATAATTTTTGTTTTGTTATTATTATAGTGCTGTTTAAAAAATAAATCCTTATGCAAAGATTTCATGTATTTCAAGTTGTTGCATAAGGAATGCTGAGCAGAACACCGGTAACATCTTTCAATAATACAGTCGAGAAAAACCCCACTTAAGATTTAAGAGAGACATTAAGGATTAAGGTTCCCCACTTTAAAGGGTGATTACAAACTTTTTAATCATTTTTGGAGTCAACTTGACACCTTAATTAATCCTAAGAGACCTATCTTTAGAGTCATTGAGAAATTTCAGTGGGACAAACTTGATGTTACAGGATATAATGTTAAATCCTACCTTCATGTATTACCCCTTTAGATCCTCACTGGGAAGAAGGCCTTGGGTCTCTGAGTGCCTGCCTTCTCTAGGCCACTTACCCTGCTGTGCATACAATGCTGGGGGAAAGGTAAAAAAAAAAAAAAAAATATCGCCTAAAAATAGTGTTTTATTGAGAAGCCAACTATCTTTAATGCAAAATTAAAACAATTTTACAATGAATAATAAATAAGGCAGACACCTTTATAAGGGGGTTAAACATGTAAAAAAAAAAACTAAATTGTTTTTATTCTAATTTTAATGTGAGCAGGAACCAATGAGAGCGCAGGGATAACCACAACTGCGCGGTCCTCTCATTCACTCTTACGTTTACAAGCAGTGTACTGCAGTCTATCATAGGCCACATTTATTTTTATGTTTCCTGATAGTTAAACACCCCACAAAAGTGTCTGCCCTTATGTAATTATTTTCAAATATTTTTTTTGTTGATGCTGTTTTAATCGCAGCATGAATAAAGCTCTTCATTTAATATTAAAAATAAAAACTAGGTACATTGTTTTTTTTTTATTTAAATTTTAACCCTTTTAGAAGTGTCTGTCTTATTTATTATTCGTTGTAAAATTGCCTTAATTTGCATTTTTGTTTACATTAATAATAGTTGGCTTCTGAATAAAGCACTGTTTTGGGGCAATATTGTTCCTATATTTCAATAGGTTCACAGAAAAAAAGAAGAAAAAATCAAACATTGTCTTAAGTATATACTTTTTTTTTTTTATTGGAGATTGAAGAAACATTTATGTAAAAGATGACTGAACAAACACCAATAACATGACCTTATCTTACTCAAATATACAATAAGATTGATTTGACAACAATATCCATATTTAACAACATTCAGCAAACATCAACAATTACTGATTATGATAAAAGTTTACAACTATTTTGAAATCCAGTCCAGTCTTTTCAAAACTCACTGATTTATTGATGTAGTAACAAAAAAAAGTAAAATTGATTTAATTGAAAATACGGGAACAATAATTAATCTTAAATAAAACGTGTATAAAGAAGGGCATAAGGAAGTATTTCATGATTCGGATAATTGATAAAATGATTCAGCACAGGAGAATTTTTCAAGAATTCAGCAGAGCATCTATTCCACTTCAGCAGAATAGATGCCCGGTCATTCTGTCTATTCTCCTTAGGGATTTTTTTTGTTTAATTCCTGCCAGTGATATAAATAACTATCTAATGAGACTATTAGTAAACATGAAATAAAAATAGATGTATTCAAAAGAAAATAATGCATATTTTAACAAATGTTTCAGTAATTAAGAACCTGAGGGGACTCCCCTTGGTCTAATGGCTAACCCCTTAGTTTCTCACGCGGGAGTGGTGGGTTCCATTCCCACTGGGGACAATAATTTTCTCATCTCATGGCTCGTTGAGAAAAATCCTCACTGCCCCTTGGATGCCGGCACTATTGGCCTAGATGTCGATGTGCCGCTAAACAAAAAAAAAAAAAAAAAATAATAATAATAAATAAATAAAAAAAAAAGATAAAGAACCTGCCTCTTTGAATGAGTGTAAAAAATATCCATAGTTACTCGCGAAACTCACTGGCATGGATTAAACGAAAACTAGCCAAGGGACACTATCTGTATTAAAAAAAAAAATTGTACAGGCTTCATCAAGGATCAACAGGACTGTGAGCACACAAAAAACATAAAAAAAAAAATTATGTGTAACAAAAGGTTCTCAGTATTGAGAGAAGTGGTAGTCGAATTATACATAACATACAGCATACTTGTCTAAGAAGTAATTTATGAAACTGGACTTAAATCTTATTCGAATGAAAGATTACAAGTGCACTGGATTCGTAAGCTAGAAACCAATACTTCAACTACAATGAGAAGTTTTGCACAACATTTATAAAGGAAATCTGTAAATATTTGTCAAGTATTGTACATTTTACAAACTAATCACAGCCATAATGAGGTCTTTAGAGTAAAGATTGAAAATCTAAAATCAATAGATTCAGGTAAAGCGACTCTTAGTTTCGACATCAAAGTTTTATAATTGTACAGAAATTATTTACAATTATAAAAAAAATTGTAAAAAATTGAAGTTAGAGTAATTTACAAAATAGCAAAAACAAAATTATTCTATACATTATTTGTACAATTTACAACAAGAAGTTATATACAGTATTAATAAATTATTAATCATGATAATATGGGATAAAGGGAGGGAAGGGGGTAAGAGATTCTTTTGAAGGAAGGAACATTTAAGAGAAGAAATCAAGTAGCAGTCTTAAAATTCATATGAGCATGAGATATTTTATATTGACTTGATATTTGAGAATCATGAGGATTTTGAAAATGAATGCTCATGCATTTATAATTATTAAGAAGAAATCTCATTTACATATTAAATTATATTATTCTAAAAATGAATTCAACAGCCACAATATCTCTCAGCTGAAGCTAATGAACTGTAGCTAAACCCATATCACTCGGGTGGCAGCTGAAACTAACGACCAAACCTCTCAGCTGAAGCCATTGATCATACCTCCCAACTGAAACTAATGAACAACCCTCTCAGCTGAAGCCAATGGCCATACCTCCCAACTGAAACTAATAAATAAACCTCTCAGCTGAAGCCAATGACCATACCTCCCAACTGAAACTAACAACCAAACCTCTCAGCTGAAGCCATTGACCATACCTCCCAACTGAAACTAATGAACAA
Source organism: Gonocerus acuteangulatus (assembly GCA_946811695.1). Taxonomy (NCBI): domain Eukaryota; kingdom Metazoa; phylum Arthropoda; class Insecta; order Hemiptera; family Coreidae; genus Gonocerus; species Gonocerus acuteangulatus. The sequence continues at coordinate 91,391,512 of OX328127.1, read as the reverse complement.
ACCTCTCAGCTGAAGCCAATGACCATACCTCCCAGCTGAAGCTAATGAACTGTAGCTAAACCCATATCACTCGGGTGGAAGCTGAAACTAACGACCAAACCTCTCAGCTGAAGCCATTGATCATACCTCCCAACTGAAACTAATGAACAACCCTCTCAGCTGAAGCCAATGACCATACCTCCCAACTGAAACTAATAAATAAACCTCTCAGCTGAAGCCAATGACCATACCTCCCAACTGAAACTAACAACCAAACCTCTCAGCTGAAGCCATTGACCATACCTCCCAACTGAAACTAATGAACAAACCTCTCAGCTGAAGCCAATGACCATACCTCCCAGCTGAAGCCAATGTCTTGATACGGGAAATGTACCTCACAGTTTGGAGGTCACGGGTTCGAAACTCTGAACACGAACAGTTACAGATTTGTGTTACAGTGGAGTCTCACTTATATGAATGTGAGGGGGAATGGAAAATGTTTCGTATAAGTGAATATTTTGTATAACTGAATATTACTATGTTTTGTGGCTATTTTAAAATAAAACAAATTCTTCCTAAAAAGTCACAATTTTATTGTTTGTAGATATGTTGTTGTTAGGTAACGTTGCACATTATTATATTTTCAAGTTTAATATCACGAAACTCTCCTCAATTCCTTTCCTCTTAACGATAATAGTCGCAAGGGTTGACAAAGGTAATTTGAACCGTGTAGCTATGTCTATTTTTTTTTCGTTGGGGTTGTCATCAACTTCTTTCAGTATTTTTATTTTGTCTTCAAGCAAAAGCTTTGTTCTTGTTTTTTTACTCATTTTAAAAAATGAAAGGACATTAGAACACGGCTATGGTGGATGAATCCCTGGCACGTGGTGTTTTATTAGATCAGGAACAAAGGAAATCACACAAGATAGAGTGGATAGAACACGGCAGACTACTAGAAAGACAAGGAAGAACTGAGAGAGAGACTGGTGGCGGTAAGTCACTGGTAAGTCTGCAAACATTTCATCGAAAATCTGTCGTCTCTTCTTATAACTGAATAGTATTTTTACCAGGGGAACAAATTAGCTTTCGTATAAGTGAATATTGTGTATAACTGAATATAGCATAAGTGAATAATTCATTACACAGGATTAAATGGAGTTCCGCCGGGGAACCAAAACTTCTTTGTATAAATGAAAGTTTCGTATAAGTGAGACTCCACTGTATTAGATTTTAATATTACTTATTTTGTTTCGAATTTATTTTTGCTTTTGTAGATGCAGAAAGTAGGTGTAGCATGGCACGCTGGGTAACAGCTAGTTATTAATAAAACAACAGAAAAGTTTTGACACAGCCCAGGTCAGTGGAAGGGTAGGCACCATAGGCTGTCAATACTTCTTAAAACATGACCAATAATTTAATTTTAGTTATAAACTCCTGATGAGGCGCCAGGCAAAGCACGGAATGTTTAGAGCGCAATTAGCATTACTGAGCAGGCATTGTCTTGTTTTATTAATTATTGACTTGACAAATTTAAAATTATTTTTATTTTGTTTATAAAGAAACATTTTGTTGGGATGGCAAAAAAGTCTACTAATATTTACTACTCGTTAAACAAGAAAAAATATTCCTTCCTCCACAATATTTACACAACACATAGATTAGAAATTGTGTACAAAATATTAAATTAATTTGTTTTGGATATGAATACAGTAGCACAACCTCAATAGCTTAGTAGTAGAGCCTATCCATCGAAACAGCAAAACATATTTTAGGCATATGAAATGCAAACATTATTTAATTTGGGACAATGATATAAAAATATATATTTTTACAATAACAAGAATTGAATTTTTATTTAAAACTATTCATATAAGAAAATATATGTATTTAAAACTTTTAGTGTTAACTTATTCTCTAATAAGGAGGGGTTATTATTCGGAGTCAACAAATTTTTTTATGTAACTTATTCTATTTATAATAGAATTAAAATTATTTAATAAATCAGTCAATTGATAGATTTGTACATTTTGAGTTTGTTGAAGGAATGCACAGGAGGGTTCCTGGCATGTTGGCAGCAGTAAGCATCTAGACTCTTGATGCTCGCAGCTGCCAACATACTTCACTGAAATTTCGTCTGTGTCCGTCAGACACTTTATACACACCATGGGTTAATAAGAAAAAAACTCTTATTTAAAATAATGTTCTTTTTTTTGTAGAATTGTCTCTTTTAGAATAATGTGTACTTCTTTAGAGGAGAGTGAATGTTATACCATTGCAATATAACATTTTTTTTTTACTGATAGGTCAGTAAATATAGGTGTATTAATGATTTAAGTATGGAGTACCCCGTCTCTAGATTGACTGATTTTTCTGTGTAACTAATGTGTTCGATCATATATTAATGGAATGAAAAACATGAAAGGTAGGCCACTATCATGCTAAGAGACACACCCATGTGCAAATTCATAAATTTGGATGGGGGTTAATTTTCGATATATAGTAGATAAGATTGATGAAGACTTGAAGAAATATTTCAAAAATTCTTTCATTAGTGCAACATCTGTTCCCTGCGCCCACTACGTCTTTAGGCAGAATAGAAGAACATTATTCTAAATTTGAGGTGTTTTCCTAGCCGATTCCTAACTATCCTCTCTCTGCGTAATCTAAGCCCACACCACATTCCTAATTATCTATATACAAATAATGTTTTACCTACTGCAAATTATCTTGATGATAATGGAATAATTTTGAAGAGTTGCTTTATATTTACAATTTTCTTTTATATTTTTTAAGTGCATTTACTGTTCGACATCACCATCAAACAGTGAGTGCACCATATTTAGGAGCCATATAGAAGAGAAACAACCACAGCAAGAAGTCCACTCAAGCTGTAATGGTATACATATTTTAAGTACATTAAAAAATTATAAATTCGTTCAAAAAATTCCATTTCAAACCAATCCAGCAAAATCCCCCCAAAAATGAAGACAATTTGTATTAATGGAATTTAATAACCTTAATAGGATCTCCTTGTGATGTAGTGGCTAACGCCTTGGATTTTTGTGCGGGAGATGGTGGGTTCGAGTCCCATCTGCAGCAGGGATTTTCTCATCTCATGGCTCGAGGAGAAAATTCCCCACTGCAGCATGGATGTCAGCACAAATAGCCCAGATGTCGGTGCACCATAAGAAACAAAACAAAAAAAAAATAATAACCTTAATGACAGAAATATACAAGATTGACATTCATTATATATATATATATATATATGCCACTTCATATTTGTGGTTGAGTTTACTTTGTATAGGAAGACATCTTCTTTTTTTTTAAGAGTTATGAGAAGTATAATTGTCAATAAATTAATTAACATGATTCGAAGATACAAGAAAAACCATGGAAAAGCACATTGTTTTTTTCAAAAATCTAAATGCAAAACAAAACATCTAAAAAAAAAAACTCAATAAAGAATTCAATATTTTTCAATAAATGGTGATAAAATCTTTTTCTTCCAAATAAAAATAAAGCAAAAAAAAAATAAATAAAGAAAAATAAAATAAAATAATAAATTAGATATGTTTCTATAAGTTACATTCCAATGCCAAAAATCAGAAAAAGATACAATTAGAAGATGTGGTATGTCTCTGACATATCAAGTCTACATTTTTATATATGTTTCTTTCAAGAATTTCTGAGCATTGAAAATGTCAGTTTCTGAAAATAAATTAGAATCTAACAGTCAAAATTTAGGCAAATTTATCTTAAGCAAATATAAAAATAATATACATATAAATATTTGATTTTCTCTATGTACACATTGTTATCAAGGGGGAAACAATTGGTATACGAGGCATGCTGAAAAATGTTGGTAATTTTTATTATTTGGAGATAATTTACTTTATTTGTCTACATTATTATTAACTCTAAGGAAATTATACCCATCATTTATTATAAACTTGTGCAAGTGTTTCTTTCAGTTCTCAAAACATTTCTTGAACTCTTACATTGTTTTATTGAGAGGAGATCGTTGACCGTAGATGATGCAAGGTAGGGATTGTCGGGGTTCGGTCACTGCTCACTGCTACTTAATAAAACTACATTTTATCATAAAAATGGTTTTATTGTGCCGACGTTTCGGCTTGAACTTCAAGCCTTCATCAGGGCTGTAAAAAACAAGTAGGACGGATGTAATACTGAAATATACATATATATATATATATATATATATATATATATATATATATATATATATATATGCCTACATAACCAAATACACATACATATATGGCAAAAGACAAAACATAAAATACTAGAACATAATATATAGAAGTACAATGTGCTCTAGAAGTGTTTGGATTATTAGGAAAACAGATATAAGAATAACAGATTACATATTAGATTAGATATAAGAATAACAATATGGGCTTACCGATGGGAAGATAGAGAACTATTCCTCACAAATGCGGGATCATTTCTGACAGTTAATACAGGCAAACATAGGAAGAAAGGAGTTGGTGAGGGGGGGGGGGGGGGTTCTGGACTACCCAATGGACAGAGAATATAGAAGATGAAAGAAAGAGCGGCGAAAGTGGCGAAGTACAGTAAGGGGTCATACAGTCATAAAATGTTGTGTTAATGGAAAGGGAGGCAGGTATAAAGGGCTATATTGCAGGCGGTATAGGGGATTAGGATGGAGTTTTTAATAAATGGAAGATGTTGGAGTAGGTAGAGGAGATGACTTCTTTGTCAATTTTGTCATTAACTGGGTTATTTTCTAGGTGGATAAAAATTGATTCGGAAAGGAGGCGTTTGTCTTCGTTGGATTCAGTGGAAAGGATGGAGTATTGGTCAAAACCAAAGTCATGTCCGTCTGTGATGGCATGTCTAGTTAAAGCTGTCTTTATGTCTTTATTCCGTATACGGAAGAGTTTATATTTTTTTTTAAATATTAAGTTTTTGAAAAATTCGTTTAACTTTTGAATGCCTAATTTTAAGAATAAAACCAGAAAGTGATAGATATCTTTAAAATGTAGATGGTTGATCTGAAGAAATTGTTGAAACACAGTTAAATGGAGTAGCTTAGAACACAAACTAGCTTAGGTTTATTACGGGGGCAGATGTAGCCAGGGTTTGGTCTCCACGGATGAGTAAAAATACATTTGAAAAATGATTTTCTTAGTGCCAGTGTTTTGGACTGTTTTTGAAAAATTGTGATGACATTTCCCTATAAAACACATTCTTTTTTTTTTTTTTTTTTTTTTTTTTTTTTTTTTTTTTTTTTTTTTTTTTTTTTTATTTATTTATTTATTTATTTTATTTTTTTTTTATATTAATTTCTTTATTGGTTATTACCTGTTATATTTGTATACATCTGGCAATATGATAAAATATGAGGGTTCTGTGCTCTAAAACAGCTAAAACAAAAATTGTATTATCTAATAATTTGAAAGTCCTGGGTTGTAGTACTGGAGAAAATTTGTGGTTTAGAAAACCTCATTGCTTGTGACGTATGCAGAGAAGTAAGTGTAAATAGAATATACCTGATTCTTGTGAAGATGACAGGCTACAAGAAAGTGGTCGCCGAGGAAGGAGAGAGCTTTGTGGATTTCTGGAAGGACTTTAAGCGTACAGAGCCTGCTGAGAGCGATGTCCGCTCCAAACCACACGATATAGGTACTCGTCTTCCTCTTCCAAGCCGCTGCTAAACACGCTCTTCCTTTTCTAGCACAAGTACTTCTGCAACAACAATCACAACATGGCATATATGCGTTTTTAGATATTTACTAACATATTATGTTGGATTGTAAGTTGAAGGTGACTATGGGGAAGGATCAATGGATAATTGAAGTAACTAGAAGGAGTTGCTTAATCAAAATTGTTTAATCAATTAACCCATTAGAGACCGAATGAACACCGCTTGAGCAATTAATTTCCGAGGCTATAAGAGGGCCTGCACACCTCGTGTGCAATAACAGTAATGGGTAATTATCAGTTATTCTGAGTAAACTAGCCGTCGAAATATTTTCTTGGACTAATGAAATCTGTAAAGTACAGGAAAACAAAATTTAGCATTGATTACTGTGTATCAAAAAATGTAAAAATTATCTGTATTTTCATTTTACGTTACACTGCACACGTGCCCAATCCACTGTCAAAAATAATCTCAAAACAAATTTTCCGAAGAGCGAGCTGCAGACTTGGTGTGCAATAATCTTATTTAAGTGAATTCACTTACGAATTGGGTGATTTCCATAGTAAACATGGTTTTTTATATTAAAAATGAACAATATAAAGAAAAAAAAAAGAATTTGGCTTCGGGGCCGTGTTCGAAAAAAAAAAAAAATCATTGTCTCGAAGTTTGTGACATTTGAAACCTATTTAGGTTCATCTTCAGGCATCTACAATGTACTAAAAGCAAAAATAAGGAGAAAACTACTCCTATCTCACTACACTAATACAAATACATTAATAGAAAATATAAGGTATGTAATACTAATACAAAATATAAAGTACTTTAACCCTTTAGAGTCCGTGAGCTACTATAGTAGCTCGGTGAGAGGTGTGCTCACCGGACCATGAGCTACTATAGTAGCTCGGTGAGTGGTTGGCTCCCTGGACCATAAACTACTATAGTAGCTCGGTGAGAGGTGGGCTCCCCGGATCATGAGCTACTATGGTAGCTTGGTGAGAGGTGCGCTCCCTGGACCATAAGCTACTATAGTAGCTTGGTGAGTGGTGGGCTCCCCGGACCATGAACTACTATAGTAGCTCGGTGAGAGGTTGGCTCCCCGGACCATGAGCTACTATCGTAGCTCGGCTTCTCCAGCATTTCTAGACTGTGAGCTACTTTAGTAGCTCTGTTCCTAGAGCCATCTTCTAGTGGTTCTTATGACAAGCTGAAGTATTGTTACCCTTTTCACAACTTCTTTTTCTAAACCCCCCAACAAATTCTAAAATGAAAAAAAAAAATTAAAAATTAAAAAAAAAAATAATAAGTTCTGCCTGTGCCGGTCCAAAGTCCGGATCAAAATGGATGATCGGAAACTATGCGTAATTAAAGAAAAGAACGCAATTACAGAGTCAAAAAGTAGTTGGTTCAATGGGCACAGTTGGCAGCACTAGTACTCGGTCCAACGAGCCAGCTTTAACTCTGCCATATTCGGTCTCTAAAGGGTTACATTAATTCATGATAAGATACTGTAAGGCTAATCATAATATTGTCGGATCCATAATTTTGAAATTTGACAATAAGGCATTAAATTTGGGTAAGAATCCCTGAAAAGGTTTTAGTATTTGTAAATATGGTGGTGACACTAAAGGACGATTAATAAGGGGAAAAACAAGATAATTTTGCCATATTTGGTTGGGTGGATATGTCAGATATTATGTTGGTTTTAAAATAATGAAAATGCATAAGTTTAATCGATTTGATTTATATAAAACATATTGTAGACACGAATGCAAAGTATTGAATGTGAAAACTCACGACTTTCCAGAGTGAAAAAAACTTTTATTCATTTTTTGCTTTTGTACAGTCAAATAGTCGACAGTTTCACCTTTCTGAAAGTGGTTACTTCCCCTTTCACTGAGTGAACTTAGATTCGAGAGTTTGCCGTCCAACAGTCTAACAGCAATCAGTATAAATTGTTTTTTTCACATTCGATACTTTGCATTTATATCGACAATTATTATAATTAGTTAGTAGTTAGAGATTAGTATAATTATTTTGGTAGAAAAACAAAATTTTATTTCATGAAAAAGAAAAATTATTTTGAAAAAAAAAATTAACAGAAACAGCTCAAAATTAAAATGTTTTTTAAAAGAATGTTACATGAAAAGAAAAATGTTTCAAATATTATTAACTTCTTCTAATAAACTTCTGTTCCAATTTCCTTAATTTTTTTTTTTTGTGCATTGAAGAGTAGCTGTTAGAAACTGTATTGTGAACAATACAAAGGATTATATGGAGTTTTAATGAATAAATATCCTTCTATGCTGAATTGCAATAAAGGGGAACTTACTTTATGAACAAAGTATTATGAAACAGCCTTGTATAATAGTTTTCTGTGGTTTATATTCTAGCATGAAGGCTGCTGAAACACCTTTTCTATTGCCCCCTTTTATTATTATCATACAGCTATTCAGTGGCAGAGTAAATACTTTTCATAACTAGGACGTTTAATATATATATATATATATATATATATATATATATTTAACATCCTATAAATAAATAAATTGTACCTACCGGAGCGAGAAGCTCGCCCTACATAGAGAGTCGAGTCGTTTCCAGAAATATCTGAATTGCCCGGACACACGACAGCATCAAGTCGAGGTCCGAGACTACTTCGACCAGCCTCTCCACAAAGCCAGCACATTCTGAAATGGTATTATAAATAAGTGGAAATTGGTAGAAAAGCTTTATAACTTACAGAACTTTATTTTAAAGTTAAAATTAATGAACGATTAATTAATTTGAATTATCAAAACAAAAAATAAACCATGAGCAACTCTTTCAGGGTAATATATATATATATCAATTTCATTGAGTTCTTCTACAACATAGTGTCATTCTTTAACATTCTTACTCTTGTACACATTTTAATACACAAGAATCTTGTATTCAATAAGAGTTAGTTTTTATGTTGTATTATAGTGTCAAGATGATGGCTATCTTCAGCCAGTACTTTCACATATCTTAAGTTCCTATTAATGGGCGTTAAAATTTAAATAAATAAATAATCAAAGTCTCCTTCTTTGTAATTGTACAAAGGTTTATATTTTTGCTACAGATCTGTTGTTATTATCCAATTATGTGATAACACTGACTAACCTATTCTTAGGCTCCTAAAAAAAAACTTATTAATAAAATAAATTGGTATATAATGTTACCTTGATTGCTGGAAGAGTGTTATAAATGCCATTCGGAACTTGTGATTCATGAAGCAATATGTGATCGGATTGCAACAAGAGCTGATGTAAGCGAGGAGGTGGACAAGGGATATACCAGTGCTGCCAACATGTTTGTAGACCACTTCAGGGCTGAATAAATACAGGGTGTTGAGCACATGCAGTGGTGCCCAGCACACAAAAAACTCTGCAACCACTACAAACAGCATCCTGATTACCTGCAAGGAAAGTCATGCTTAATTCTATTTTTAATTTTATTTTTAATTTATTCTTAAAGATAAAAATTTGCCTTCTAATAAATAGTAAAATGTTTATGGTTTAAAGCAAGGATCTCTAATCCTTTTGATCAAAAGACAATATTCAATGTCTTCGAAATTTAATACACTACTAGAAAACAATTTTATTGAACAACTTAGTTACATAACTTTCATTAAATTATTATTTTTTTTTAATTACAATAATATGTACTTACACTAAAACTAATGAATTTTTTTTTCTCAATCACTCAATTATTTTATGGAATTCTATAATTGTTTAAATTGACTTTATAATTCGCTCTTTAACACCTTGGCTGCAGATGATGCCGCATGTGCGTCATCACAAACCACTCGCTGTGGCGGCATGATGCCGCATGTGCGTCATGGGAGCTACCTGGCAAGCTCGGAGAAAAAGTTAAAAAGTTTTGGGGATCGGCTACAAGCCTACAGGCTGGTTTATTCGTTCCACCATCGTCTAGGAAATGTTTCAAGTTCCTTATTCCGGAATTGTTCCGGACTCAGACTTTTCTGTGAATTTTTGCAGAAGTTTCTTCCCCACATGTTTCTGAAGGAAATTTTCCAGAATTTCCAATGGGTAAGTTATTTTTAAACATTAACAAAACAAATGAAATCATAAAATGAAAAAAAAAAAATATATTTTTTGGATGGCTTAGGGATTACCGCTCCCACTGTCAAAGTGTTAAAACATATAAGATCCAAACCTTTTCATGTCTATTAATACTTTTTTTCTAATAATTCTTTAACTCCAAACACAACCAAAACTTAAATATCTCAGATTATATCAATGTCAAACATCTGGGACCAGTTCCAACTGAATCAATCGTTTCCGAATACCCAAACTGAAAATTAGTTTGGAAATTTAGTTGTATCAACTTTTCTCGTAAACGGTTACAGATATCACTTTAGAAATGGTATCATTCATTTTCCTATGTTTAGGAACCTATAAAACGAGTATGTGCAAGCAGAATTTTGCCCCAAAACCATGTTCCAGTGGACGGGTTCAGTCGGTTAACAAACTTGACCTTTAAAACAAGACAAAGATAAAAGATTATTTTACCAAATTTGAACTGGTGAGAGAGTGAACAGACAATCATATATATCTAATATATAAAATTCTCGTGTCACAGTTTTCGTTGCCATACTCCTCCGAAACGGCTTGACCGATTTTGATGACATTTTTTGTGCTTATCCGGTATCTATGAGAATCGGCCAACATCTATTTTTCATCCCCCTAAATGTTAGGGGTAGTCCACCCCTAATTTTTTTTTTTATTTTTTAGACAAAATTTTTAATTTCTATTTTTTTATGATACAACATAGAAAAATACATACAATCCTCAATTTTCACCCTTCTACGATCAACCCTTATTTTTTAATAGCCATTTTAGTAATTTAATCATTTTTCCTCTCCGGTCGAAAACTGATCAATCGTCATTTAATTAGTTATCCCCGCCAGATGTCTACAGGTGTCATTCCTGACCCAGTAAACATCACGGAGTAGTTAGTTTTAATTAATCCATCTTAGTTTTAATGGATGGGTAAACCATCCAGTTTGTTTGTGTTAGCTAAAGATGGACTAACAAAAAATATTGTTCACGCTATAGCATTAAGAGATTGATATTGTTTAATAGTGTTACTGTCGTAATTGTTTAATTAATGATATATAATTTTAAGGAATAAATTATAATAACTTAAAAATAATGTTTGCCTTTTGTTATTTTTATATTCCCTCATCGTTCACAGCGCTCCATGCTTATTTCACGCATATACCACATTCTTATATACATACAATATACACATTCTAACATACGTACATACTTACAATAAGTAAGCTATTTTTTGTCTACACTAGAAATTACTAGGAAATTATTTATATGGCAAAACAACGTTTGCCGGGTCAGCTAGTATATATATATATATATATATATATATATATATATATATATATATATATATAGTCACTACACACCGATGTACATTGTTGCTACCTTACCCCTTTAATAAAAAATTAAAGCTTGTTCCATGCTAAAATATTTTATCTACAACATGAGGAACTTTTGACTTTTTTTATATTGTCTTAAATATCTCGAAAATAGTTGTGAAATCTTAGTAAATGGATAGCAAACGTTTAATGTATAGGTTCAGGTGTAAATTTTGTTAGGACCACCTCAGTCCATAAATACATATTTGTTGGATTTTCGCACTTTGGACCAAGAACGTCTGCGGAACACATTCACATTTATCAACTATTCGCTATCAAATAAGGGGCTATTTTCTTTTCTAACCAATGATTTGATCCTAAATAATTTTAATCAATGAATATAATTTAGGTCCAATTGTACTAAACCAATTCCAACTCGAGTAGAAAGCAAATATTTCATTAGAGTGAGTATAGGAATAATAGTTGGAAGTATAACATCAGTTTTATAATACAACTCCGATGACAGTCACCTTTTTCTTTGCCTCAATACTCTTGTCCATGTAGTTTGACCTGATTGCGTGGCGTGTAAACTTTGGAAACGGTTCTTCTACATGAATTAGAGGAATATTCCCAGACACTTCTTCTGCTTTTACCTGTAACAAAGGAGATATGAAGGAAAATAAGTGATAGAAGCGCAGAAGATAAATGTTTGTTCAGCTGTTAGCCTCGAGAAATTATTTTTACTTAGCACCTTGCTAAGCATTTGTAATTCTTAAAATAAGATTCAAGTGAGGGTTCAATTATATTAAGTTACATCTAGTCACTGCAACCGCTTCAGTACTTTTTTTCTTTCTTTAAAGAATAGTTAAATATTTATGTAAATTTGAAAACTGCTAATTCCCAATATTTAAAAGCAGATTTATAACAAACACCCACACACACACACACACACACACACACACACACACACACACACATATATATATATATATATATATATATATATATATATATATATATATATATATGGGGGTGAGGTTAGCTCAGTGGAAGAGCACTCGACTAATATGCGGGAGGACCTGTTTTCAAAACTCGAGCGTACTGAAGATTTTATCTTCTAGCGTCTTTGTATGGGTTGGATTCAGGTTTCCAGACAATACCTGGGATTACCTAGCCTTTAATTAATTTATTAATAGGTACCTTCAAAGGGGAAAATCAGGCGGCCAGAGCATAGCACTGACGACACGATCCATCTAGTGTGATGTGTGATCAAGAATCAGATTTCCTACCAATTGTCTTGTGTCCATTTAATATTGAGTAGAATACTTCTCGATGGATAATTTTATGAGCTGATTGGTTAATTGAGATAACGTCGAAATCATTTTTCTAGTTATTTCAGAATGAGTATTGTAACTTAGATCAACCTTACTTGCCAAAAATACACCATTTCAACTGGCTTTATCAATACAGGCTATTCTTAACTAATTTTAAGATATTACAATTTTACTCGTTCAGCGCAATTTTCATGGGGTATGCAACACATCACTGTTATTATTTGTACACAAACTTTGTTCCACTAAACACAATACTTAAGATTTATTAAATATACTATTATTGTGAAATGACTTGTGAGAAAGCAATGTTAAGTTGGAAAAATGGCCATAAGTGACAGCGCTTGCAGAGAAAATGATTGTTCCTAACGAAGATCATTTTTGCACTCCAGTTCTTCTGAAATTCTACCCCCCCCCCCATTCCAGGTAGACAACCTCCCATTACATTACACACAATATCTAGAATTTGATGATTGGTCTCGCCTTCTTTATCTCTTGTTCTGCTCCTGGGAGAACCTGCGTCTCTGCTTTCGGGTTGATGTTGTTGTTGCTCATGACGACAGCTGCCATCGTTGGCAAGGTTTCTGATCTCTCGAGGCCTGCAAACAAAAACAAAACAAAAAAAAAAACTTAATTTATTGATTGAAGATTAAGACATAGCATCCTGGTTGAGAATATGGCTCTGTGCATTTTAGGCTGAAAATGCTGTAGTAAATTAGAATTACAGCTCCATGAAGAAATATATATATATATATATATATAAATATATATATATATATATATATATATATATATATATATATATATATACAAATTTGAACCACCGTTATTTTCGGTCGGCACTTCCGGATTGTTTCATGAGATCAACCTTATAAGCGGGGTTCCTCCCTATGAAGGGAGGGAGGAACCCCACTAAAACATTAGAACTTAAAACAATTCAATGTAAAATAAAAATGTTCAGGTCTGTTTAATATAATGCCTGTTGTGATCAATTATTACTTATTTGTTTTGCTGTCCCACAACAATGTCAATTTGCAAATTTTGGGGTATGTATGGAAACAACAGCTTTTAACAGGGGTCAAAAATAATTGTTAAATTTCATTTTAATCCCTGGAAAAGAATAGCAACATATCCAGCTTCCACCACGAGGCAGTCAGTCATCAGAACCCTTTGCACACTAACTTGGAGCTTCTGACAGACACTACTACATCTGTGCAACTGGCAAACCACAGAGTGGCCCCCGAGACCAACATATTGCAGTAGTATTTCTAAAGTGACACAACCAAAAAAACAAAAAAAGAAATCAACTGAAAATGTGTCACTCTTGCCTATGTAGACGGAATAGAATTCAGACAGGAAGAGTGACACAAGTGCCCTCTGGTGTACAAGCTCTGAAGCTAGGTACATATAGTTTTGATGATTGATAAAGAGATATTTACCATGTCTTTTATAGTCATAACTGAAAAACACCGATTTTTGAGTTGTCATTTTATAAATACTAGTGCGATATACTGATGTAGCCTTGTCGGACTGCCGTCCCATTAAGAGCTATAATGGTCACAGGCCCGGAAAGTGTTCTCACCTAGGGTTCCTCTAACCCAAAGATTCGAGGAGGGACTTACCTCGGTAGCCAAGGAAGAGGGAGAGATCCATACTCTTTGACCCTTTGAGGATGACAGAACTCAGAAGGCGCTATTCAGAGCATATCCTGTATAATGCTTGAATACCTTTAGACTTTAGTCGCCACCAAGAGATAGCACTGCAGTATTGGGCCTGGAATAGCAAGGTTCTTTCCCTTGACACCACGAGATAGCAATGTAGTATTGGGCCTGGAATAGCAAGGTGCCTAGTCTTGACAGCACGAGATAGTGCTAGGTAATAAGTTTTAAAGTCCCAATATTTCTTTTTAAATAAAGAATTTGTCTAGTGACTCAAAATCTCAACAATTTTTATCGTATATGCCTAAGGCCATTAAAAAAAACAAGAAAAAAAAAAAACTTCAGGAGCCTGGAAATAAATAGTTTTTGTCATGTCCTTATATTTTGTTATAACCAGCTGTTTTAATTTCTATTAAAAACTACTACTGCTTGTATGAAATTTTTATATTCTTACAAATTTAATACATTACAATTGGCGACGAGTGGGTTTATTACAGCAGTCCAGGAGAATTCTGGATGAAATTAGTGCACTGTAACCTCCTCAAGACATATTTTTTGTGACATTTCAAGTGATAAACATTATTTTCAAGTATGCCAGACTCTGTTGTTAATATTCAGGCTCAACTAGCTCAATTAACTGGGATTGTAAGGGAACTTGCTCAAAGTCAAGCCACACTTACTGCTAGCATCTCAACTACTACTGTAAGTAATCACTATTTTAGTTTTGATCCTTACCAACAGGCAGGTACTGAGTCTGTTCCTGCATATCTAGATCGATTTCAAAAGCGATTACAGCTTACTGGAGTTCCAGAAGCTAATTGGACAGATCATTTAATTGTTAATATGGGACATGAATTATACAATACCTTGAATGATCTGATATTTCCAGCTACTCCTAACAAGAAAACATTCCAGGAGATAGTTCTTGTTTTAACAGAGCATTTCAAAAGAACTAAAAATAAATATAGTGAAGCTATCAAATTCCGGCAAATTGTTCAAAACCTCAATGAGCCCGTAGCTGACTATGCAGTGCGCTTAAAAGCTGCTGCCAGATATTGCGATTTTAAGGACTTTTTGGACTATTCCCTTATAGTCCAATTCATCCATGGTGTGATTGATGATGATACCCGTGATGCCATTGTTATTAAAAAACCTGTTAAATTTGCTGATGCTCTTGAAATAGCTCAAAATTTAGAAGCTACTAAAACAGCCTCTGCTGAAATAAAATTTCAAAATTCTGAAAAACTGCATAAATTTGCTCATGCTAGCCGCCCTAATGCTAAGTCACCATTTAGGTCAAAGAGTAACCAAAGATTTTCTCGCAATCGTAGTTCTTCCTCTACCCGCCAAAATGCTCAACTTAGTGAACCTTCTAATTGTTGGGGGTGTGGGGAACGGCATTGGCGTAACAATTGCCCTTTTAAGAATTCATCCTGTAAAAAGTGCAAGAAGCAAGGACACATAGCGTCAGTTTGCCGTAGTTCTAAGGCAGTAAACCATCATACTTCAAAAGCACACCAAACACATGAAGAAGTCAACTCAACTAATTCAGAAACAAACCTTGAGCCTGAAATTATTTCTCAGTCCAAGATCACCTTTTTTGAAGACTCCATTTATCGGGTTGGCCTAGAAGAATCTAATGCTCCTCCACCTCTCATTGTCCCTGTCACAATTAATAATGCAGTTGTTCACATGGAAATTGATACAGGTGGTGCTTGTGCAATGGTAAGCAATAAAACTATGCACCTAATTGCTCCAAATGAACAACTCGTTCCATCTAAAAGAAATTTCATCAGCTACACCAAGACGAGATTTAGTTGCATGGGTTACCTACCCGTTTCTGTCACTTTCCGAGGTCGTACCTGCTCTCTAAATTTATATGTCACACCTATGGAGACAGACAGTATTTTTGGTCGAGAATGGATTAGTTGCTTTGCTGATCTACTTACATTCCAAGAATTCTTTCAAATTTCTCCTCTAAAAATGTCTTCTATTTCTACAAATGTTGAAGTTCATTTGGGAAAATTGCTTTCAAAGTTCAGTGATCTCTTCAGCGAAACAGCAGGTACCTTGGTAGGCCCCCCAGTTGAAGTCACCTTCAGGGAAAATTGCCAACCAGTCTTTGCCCGTGCCAGGCAGGTCCCCTATGCTTTGCGAGATACATATGCTGCTGAGATAGATAAAAGAATTAACTCAGGGTTTTACAAACAAGTAGAAAATTCTAATTGGGCCTCCCCGACTCATATAGTGATGAAAGGTAGCAAAATGACTATAAAGCAACATTAAATCCACAACTGATTGTCGATGAATACCCTATTCCTCGTGTGGAAGATCTATTTCAAAAAATAAAAGGAGCTACAATATTTTCTCGATTAGACATCACAGATGCATTCATGAGCCTCCCATGCAGCGGAAAATTTTGCGAGGCTATGACTCTCAACACTCCTACCCATGGACTCATCAGACCGTTACGTGCCCAATATGGTGTTGCCAGCATTCCTGCCATTTGGCAAAGGCGAATAGAACACGTCTTAAAGAACCTTGATTTTGCCATAAGTTTCTTTGACGATATTCTTGTTTATTCCTCTTCAGTGAACGGAATGATTCAGGCCCTTGAAACAACATTTACTACTCTCAAAAAGCTTCGGAAATCCAAATGTGCTTTTTTTCTAGATAAAATAGATTTCTTGGGACACACAGTTGATGCAGCAGGACTACACTGCCAGAAGAAACATGTTGAAGCCGTACTAAACTCTCCTTTACCTTCCACTCCTGAAGAATTGCGAACATTCCTAGGTAAAGTAACTTATTACCACTCTTTTATTCCTAACTTAAGCACTATTACTGCACCACTAAGAGCAATGGTTATTTCATCAAAATTCCAATGGACTGAAGATGCTAAAAAATCATATAATTACCTGAAAAATGAGCTTACTTCAGATAGAGTTCTCACACCTTATGACCCAAAGCTTCCTCTTATTCTTGCTACAGATGCTAGCCCTGTTGGTCTAGGTGGCGTATTATCCCACATTATGCCAGATGGATTAGAACGACCAATTTCATATGCTAGTAAAGCTCTTAGTGCTACAGAGCAACGTTATCCTCAAATAGATCGAGAAGCTCTAGCCATTGTGTGGGGAGTTAAAAGATTTTTCAATTATCTTTACGCACGCAAATTCACCATCTACACGGACAATAAACCTCTCTCTCACATTTTTGCTCCTGAGTCGCATCTGCCTCAGTTTACACTCTCCAGATGCAATAATTATGCCAATTTCTTGGCAAATTTCAATTTCGACATTAAGTACAAACCTAGTCATCAGAACTGTAATGCTGACTTTCTTTCTCGATCTTTTAGAACTTCAGTGAATGAACTTCCATCATTTCAGTCCGGAAGCCATGCTGATGACTTTGATAAATTTGTACAGCACCAGATACAACAAATTCCCTTAACTTCTCGTGAAATTTCAGCGGAAACCCGTCGAGATCCCCATCTGTCTACATTACTCTCAGCTATCACCGAAGTTACAAGTAGCCTCAAGTCTGTTGGTTGTAAAGGAAGAGAAGCTGAATATACTGCATCCGATGGATGTCTCATGCTTGGTCACAGAGTTGTCATTCCGCCAAGGTTTCGCTCAATGCTCTTAGAAGAACTCCATTTAGCCCATATAGGAGTTGTAAAAATGAAGGGTTTGGCCCGTTCTCTTATTTACTGGCCATCCATTGACCATGACATCGAATCCCTGGCCAAATCATGCTCTGCATGTCTGAAAAATTCAAAAATGCCTCCACAGTTCCGTTCTCATCACTGGGAATATCCCAATGCTCCCTGGGAAAGAATACATATAGACTATTTCTCAGCATTAGGCAAAAATATTTTGATCATTGTTGATGCTTACTCCAAGTGGATGACTCCCATCATCACAAGTTCAACTACCTCGCAAGCCACTGCTAGTATTCTCGAACATGTATTTGCCCAGTTTGGTGTTCCTAAAATAGTTGTCTCGGACAATGGCCCACAATTTTGTTCACAGTATTTTCAAGATTTCCTTAAGCAACAAGGTGTGCGTTATCATCGTACCTCTGCCATATACCATCCTTATACAAACGGTCAAGCGGAAAGAGGAGTTCAAACTCTGAAAAGAATGTTGCAAACTTCTGGAGCAACTAGTTGCAATATCCAGCACTATATAAACCAATTTCTCCTCCAATACCACAAATCACCTCATCAAACCACAGGACAACCTCCATCTCTTCTGTTCCTAGGAAGAATTGTCCGATCCAGGATTGACCTAGTTAAACCTGATCTTACAAGCAGAATGATCGAAAAACAGTTGAACAACTTTCCTCCTAACTTCCGTGCTTTCTCAGCAGGAGATCCAGTAATGTTTCGATCCTACAGCGATAAAACAGATAAATGGATACCTGGTGTTATTGTTACCACCCTTGGAGACCTACATTATGAAATTGATTCCAAAGGAAACCGATTTAAAAGGCACGTTGATCAGATCATTCCTCGAGGTCTGGACAGTAACACTGATGAAGAAACCAGAAACGCCCAACAACAGCAGCCATCCACTAGCGAGAAGAGGCATGTTGAAGCCGTACTAAACTCTCCTTTACCTTCCACTCCTGAAGAATTGCGAACATTCCTAGGTAAAGTAACAAATCTAATACATTACAGTTTTTATGACGGATTGCTGTAGAAAATCAAACTCTAAAACGTGACTTTTTCGATTTGACTCATCCTTTAGCCGTAAAATTCCCCCCTCCCCTCCCTAAAGTTATCATTTTCATGACGCAGAATTTTTAAATAAAATGTACGGTTTCTAAGATAAATAAAAACTTGCGGGGCATTTTGGGGAAAGACGGCTTTTGGGAATTTTACCCAAACGCGAACTCTGGGAATTTTGGGGGGGGGGGGGGCTCGCGAACTCGGGACACCCTGTATATATATACACTCATATGTAACTCGATAGTAGGCAAAATGGTTTGCGTTTCCATCTCTTCGATATTGACTTGTAAATTAGCTGAAAATATCTGTAGGAAATATTGTGCTGGCTGTAAACCGCAGACAAAGTATTTGGCAACCATTGGTAAAGCTGTTAGGAAGTAGAGGTGATTGGTAGTTTGTACATTCTTGCAAAATATACTTTCGACCTTAGCGGGTTTTCCACTATTATCTAAAGATAGGGGTCTCCCGTAGTCTAGTGGCTAGCGCGCTGGATTCATAAGCGGGAGACGGTGGGTTCGATTCCCACCTCCGGCAGGAATTTTCTCATCTCAAGGCTCGCTGGGAAAATTACTCGCTGCACCCTGGATGTCGGAGCTAATGACCTAGAAGTAGATGCGCCGTAAAAAAAAAAAAAAAAAAAAAAAAAAAAATTATCTAAAGATGTCGTTCACAAGTTTTAAAATTTTCGTCTTTAAAGTGTTTTAAAAAAATTTAGTTAATCGAAATGGGGATTTTTGTTTGAGATTGGCTTCATTGGCCGTTATATGAAAGGAATCTTGCTTTGTCTGAAGATTGGCTTCATTGGCCAATATGAAAGGAATCTTGCTTTGTCTGAAGATGTACGTAAGTTTGGTCATATCATCCCTACCGTGTCAAACTATCGATTATGCGAAAATTCGTCTTCAGTTTCGGGACTTTCCTCTCCAATGCAAGCCGTAAAGGAAACTCTAGTCGTTTAAACTCGAATGGTACGTCAGTCGGAATCATTGGAATGCGGACTATCAAAACCCCTTCTCCTTTACACCTTAAGTATTATTACGAATCTTTTGTATGGGAATATAGAAAAGGGTTGTTTTTAGACATTTTCAGGCAATTTTTATAATTTTTCATTCTCTTTTCTTTCATTTATCACTTGAAGTTTTCAAAATTTAAATTTTCTTATCTTTATTTATTTACATTATTGCATTATGGTAAATCTCATATGAACATTTAATGGAAAATATAAATTCATTCTAACTTTGAAAAGAGCAAATAGCGCTTAAGCGGGCTCTAAATAAATAAATAATAATAATAATTATAATTTTTCTCTCCGTAAGAACCATCCTTGTACTTCAAGGAATATTATAAAAAAAGAATTAGCGAAATCGGTTCAGCTGCTCTCGAAATTTCCTCTTAGCAACACATTCAGCGATTCATTTTTATCATTTTCCTCCGAAGGGTTGGGTTGGGTTGGTAGTTTAAGGGCAGAAAACTGCTAGGTCATCTCCGCCCTTGTTGTGTTTAATTGTGCAAGGTTAATGTTAGGATAAAAGGAATAGCTACTTTCCTTCCTCCGAAGGACACCGAAAATGACCCCCGTTAAAATTTATTTAAATATATATATATATATATATATATATACATATATATATATATATATATATATGTATATATAAATAAGTTCCATCCACATCCGCAAAACCATTTCTAATTGTGAAGTTGCTGACAGGGGGGGGGGAAGGACTTTTTTCCCAAAGAAATATAATAATTCTATAACTCCAAACCTACTTCACATTAAAATAAAATAAAAAATTTTCAGTTGAAAGCTATTATTAAGAATTCTTACCTTCCGTAGAAATAAAGAGAAAAATAACTAAAATGTTCAGTTTGAAAGCAAAATAAGAAAATTAACGATAACAAAAAAAAAAAAAAAAAATTAAAATAAATAAACGATTACTCGGCCTTCAATAGCAGACTTTCCTGCAAGGTTTGCAAGTATAGGAATAATTTACCTTTTATTCTACCTCTCTGTGTTATTAAAAGAATTTAACTTTCTCTCATTTCCAGCGTTCTGAATGAAACCAGCACTTCTTTTTTATGGCGAAGGAGGTCCAATTGTCTTAAAGTTTTGGTTCTCTCCACAGCTGACATCCAAGAGCAAACAAAATCTACTATATATTTGCACTCACTCACTCACTCACTCACTGACTCACTGACTCACTCACTCACTGACCTATCATCGCCCAGCCCAAACCGCTCGACAGAAAATTTAGAAATTTTGCATGGACATTCCCTATATAACGTAGGCACTCTCTAAGAAAGGATTTTTTGATATTCGAATTTTTAAGTATTTTTAGAGGGGTTTAAATTTTGAGTTGGTTAGAGCATGCAGGCCTAGGCAGCATGCGTTGCTAGGACGATAAAGAACAGCTGTTACCGTACATTATCTATCTCATAGTATTATTTTTAATTGAGGTTAATTTCCACTATGATGGCAGTCCTTGAATTAGAGTTTTAATTGCGTTTCTTTTCTCCCTGTTCCCGTCAGATAGGCTTGCCATATTTTTGGAGAGTTAAACCGAGACACATTAATATGGGATGGGCATACCAGGGGGGGGGGGGGGGTTGGGAATAAAAACAGTACAAATTATAAGCAAAATGGTGAGTTTTAAGCCTAGCAAGTAATTGGAAGGGGGGATCCTGAACTGTTAGTCTACCCAAACCTTAAAAATAAGAACGGAACTTTTTTTGCTACTTCATTTTCTTAAAAAAATCTCAGCCAAATAGTAGTGTCTGGCAGCTGGCAGCGCTATGCAGGTAGTTCCAGCGTCTTACAGTTAGATTACTTCTCATATCTTTGACACTGTGAGCAGTAGTAAAAATGTTGATTGTAGAAAAGTAACCGATTTATAAAAGATTCTTATAAACATGAATTCATCACTTTTTACATCTTACAGCCTTTTCCGGGACATTGATAAAACCGGGCGGGACACCGAAACAATTGCAAAATACCGGGACAGTCCCGGTCAACCCGTGATGTATGGGAAGCCTATCCTTAGAGTTTTCTAGGGGAGGCAATAATATCCGGAACCTTTGCACAGCCTCCTCGCCTATAACCTTGGTAATGCTTGCAAATATAATGGGTGTTTCCAAATAACTTTTTGGAAACATAAACTTTTAAATTTTAACGCCCATTGAATAGCATATAGTATGACGGGAACCGTGCTATAATAAACTGCACAAAATTATATAGTAACGTAATTTTAATGAAACATTATTTAACGCAATAAAATAACTACTTATCTGCGGTGACGAAGCACGGGTATTCAGCTAGTAATGTAATATAATACAAATATATACACATATATAATTGAATAGACCGACCCTAAATGTATATATAATGAAATATAATAATATATAAGGTACTTAACACATACACATAATGTAAGGTAAAGTGGAACTTTAAAAAATATGTGATAATAATAATAAAAAAATCATTGTTATAATTCAGCTGTAGTATCTTTACAGCTGAACTCCATGCCATCCTCATCGGTCTGAATAATATACCTGAAACTGACAATAGGGACATAGTACTGATTACAGACCCTTTAAGCACACTTAATGCACTTACTGACAGATATACAACCCATCCACTACTGACAGAAATTCTTAACAAGACACGAACTCTAAAGAGAAACTTAACCATGTACTGGCTACCTGGCCATGAGGATCTCGGGAAAAGCTCAATTGCTGATTATGAGGCAAAAAAATGCAGTCAAACATCTCGCCTGTGTCTTACAGCAAATAACTGACAAAGATTTGACAAAAACTACAACACGTACAATAAAACAACATTGGGACTACATATGGAGACAACTAGCTGACAATAAACTCCGGACAATAAAACAACATTAGAGCTACATATGGACACAACTAGCTGACAATAAACTCCAGACAATAAAACAACATTGGAACTACATATGGAGACAACTAGCTGACAATAAACTCCGGACAATAAAACAACATTGGAACTACATATGGAGACAACTAGCTGACAATAAACTCCGGACAATAAAACAACATTGGAACTACATATGGACCCAACTAGCTGACAATAAACTCCGGACAATAAAACAACATTGGAACTACATATGGACCCAACTAGCTGACAATAAACTCCGGACAATAAAACAACATTGGAACTACATATGGACCCAACTAGCTGACAATAAACTCCGGACAATAAAACAACATTGGAACTACATATGGACCCAACTAGCTGACAATAAACTCCGGACAATAAAACAACATTAGAGCTACATATGGACCCAACTAGCTGACAATAAACTCCAGACAATAAAACAACATTGGAACTACATATGGACCCAACTAGCTGACAATAAACTCCGGACAATAAAACAACATTAGAGCTACATATGGACCCAACTAGCTGACAATAAACTCCAGACAATAAAACAACATTGGAACTACATATGGACCCAACTAGCTGACAATAAACTCCGGACAATAAAACAACATTGGAACTACATATGGACCCAACTAGCTGACAATAAACTCCGGACAATAAAACAACATTGGAACTACATATGGACCCAACTAGCTGACAATAAACTCCGGACAATAAAACAACATTGGAACTACATATGGACCCAACTAGCTGACAATAAACTCCGGACAATAAAACAACATTGGAACTACATATGGACCCAACTAGCTGACAATAAACTCCGGACAATAAAACAACATTGGAACTTCATATGGAGACAACTAGCTGACAATAAACTCCGGACAATAAAACAACATTGGAACTACATATGGACCCAACTAGCTGACAATAAACTCCGGACAATAAAACAACATTAGAGCTACATATGGACACAACTAGCTGACAATAAACTCCAGACAATAAAACAACATTGGAACTACATCTGTTGATTGTCAATGAGGCGGAACACATCAAATAAAAAAAATAATAATAAAATAAATGTCTTTAAATAGAAATATATGTATTGCTATTTTAATAGACTTTAGTAACTAGGAGTAAGTTTTCATAATCCAACTATAAAATGCTTGAAAGTCATGGGCGTATATAGACAATTGTTTGGGGGGGGAGTGGCTGGGGAAATTTCGCGGACGGGGGGAGGGGGGCTGGGAGCATTTCAGGGGTATGGAATACTAATAATCTAGAACTGGGAATAGTCAGCCAACTAATATGATATTACATTTACAAAAATATTTTTTCTGAACTAAATGATCTTATTTAATTTATTTTTAAGGTTTTTATGACATATTTTTACCGACTAAATCGAAATTTCGGAGGGGGACTGCATGAACGCTCACGATGATGGGTATGATCAGGCGATCCAACCGCAGCTGCATTAGGAGAAATTTTTTTTTTTACAATTTCAGCCCCCTCAGCCCCCCTTATATACGCCCATGCTGAAAGTATCTTGTTGGATGTATGCATTAGCAATAACTGACCTTGCCGCCACATTCTCCTGCAGCCTCCCCCGCGAAATTTCGATTTGATCGTTAAAAGTATGTCATAAACCCTTTAAAATAAATTAAATGAGATCACTTAGTTTATAAAAAGTATTTTATTTTGGGAGTAATAGCGTTTTAGTAGGTTAAAACTATTCTAAGTTCTAAATTGTTAGGATTCCATACACCGGAAATGGTCTCAGCCCCCCCCGACATTTTCCCAGCCCCCTCCGAAATTATTTGCTATATACGCCCATGCGCCCGAGTAGATTCACTAGTCCATGTCATGAAATACCAATAAACCCACTTTCATGGAGCAACGAGACGGCAATGGAGATCATCATTTGGACTCATGGTGTCCATAGGCGTGGCTTTGCTCGGTGGGGGATTCATCGTTTTGGTCTAAAAGCCACATTTTGTGGTCTCTCCTACCCAATCTAATCCGATTTCAATCATCTCTCCTACCCAATCTAATCCAATCTCAATCATCTCTCCTACCCAATCTAATCCAATCTCAATCATCTCTCCTACCCAACCTAATCGGATCTCAATCATCTCTCCTACCCAATCTAATCCGAACTCAATCATCTCTCCTACCCAATCTAATCCAATCTCAATCATCTCTCCTACCCAATCTAATCCAATCTCAATCATCTCTCCTACCCAATCTAATCCGAACTCAATCATCTCTCCTACCCAATCTAATCCAATCTCAATCATCTCTCCTACCCAACCTAATCGGATCTCAATCATCTCTCCTACCCAATCTAATCCGAACTCAATCATCTCTCCTACCCAATCTAATCCGAACTCAATCATCTCTCCTACCCAATCTAATCCGAACTCAATCATCTCTCCTACCCAATCTAATCCGATCTCAATCATCTCTCCTACCCAATCTAATCCGATCTCAATCATCTCTCCTACCCAATCTAATCCGATCTCAATCATCTCTCCTACCCAATCTAATCAGATCTCAATCATCTCTCCTACCCAATCTAATCCGATCTCAATCATCTCTCCTACCCAATCTAATCCGAACTCAATCATCTCTCCTACCCAATCTAATCCGAACTCAATCATCTCTCCTACCCAATCTAATTCGATCTCAATCATCTCTCCTACCCAATCTAATCCGAACTCAATCATCTCTCCTACCCAATCTAATTCGATCTCAATCATCTCTCCTACCCAATCTAATCCGAACTCAATCATCTCTCCTACCCAATCTAATTCGATCTCAATCATCTCTCCTACCCAATCTAATCCGAACTCAATCATCTCTCCTACCCAATCTAATTCGATCTCAATCATCTCTCCTACCCAATCTAATCCGAACTCAATCATCTCTCCTACCCAATCTAATCCGATCTCAATCATCTCTCCTACCCAATCTAATCCGAACTCAATCATCTCTCCTACCCAATCTAATCCGAACTCAATCATCTCTCCTACCCAATCTAATCCGGACTCAATCATCTCTCCTACCCAATCTAATCCGAACTCAATCATCTCTCCTACCCAATCTAATCCGAACTCAATCATCTCTCCTACCCAATCTAATCCGATCTCAATCATCTCTCCTACCCAATCTAATCCGATCTCAATCATCTCTCCTACCCAATCTAATCCGATCTCAATCATCTCTCCTACCCAATCTAATCCGAACTCATTCATCTCTCCTACCCAATCTAATCCGAACTCAATCATCTCTCCTACCCAATCTAATCCGAACTCAATCATCTCTCCTACCCAATCTAATCCGATCTCAATCATCTCTCCTACCCAATCTAATCCGAACTCAATCATCTCTCCTACCCAATCTAATCCGATCTCAATCATCTCTCCTACCCAATCTAATCCGATCTCAATCATCTCTCCTACCCAATCTAATCCGATCTCAATCATCTCTCCTACCCAATCTAATCCGATCTCAATCATCTCTCCTACCCAATCTAATCCGATCTCAATCATCTCTCCTACCCAATCTAATCGGATCTCAATCATCTCTCCTACCCAATCTAGGGTGTAGGGATCTCTCCACCCGAGGACGAGGGTGAACTTGGCGCCGAACATTAAGTAATCAAAAAATAAAACTTATGTAAGGTTTGTACTTCGTTTATAGCTGTTTGTACCGCATATGCTTTTGTTTGTACCTCAACCAAAAAAAAATTATAACCACTTAAAAAAATGGCCTGTGCCCGACATTAAAGTATTTAAATTTTTCTGCGCCATTCGATCGAGAATCGTTTGTACCTGTTTGTACCACTTTTCATTTCGTTTGTACCTCAAAGCGTACGCGAGCACGAATTATTTAAACGTTTGACTTACGCGAAAACGAATTCCAAATCCAAACGTTGACCGTTTTTCGATATCTCCAAAAATAACGAAATTCGTGTTTTCCGCGTTAGTCAAAAGTTTTAATAATTCGTACTCGCGTACCCTTTGAGGTACAAACGAAATGAAAAGTGGTACAAACAGGTACAAACGATTCTCGATCGAATGGCGCAAAGAAAATTTAAATATTTTAGTGTCGGGCGCTGACCATTTTTTTAAGTGATTATAATTTTTTTTTGGTTGAATGAATGAATGAATAAAAACCATACTTTATGCTGGGGATTCGTCCCATAAGAATAAAAATAAATACAAAATAAACAATAAACAAATTTAACCTAAAAATATGAATATAAATAAAGAAATAACAAAAGTATATATAAAAAAAAAAAAAAAAACGAATACAAATATTATAAGTAAAGTCTTAAATAATAAAATAAAATTTAAGTAAATATGTACTTAAATTATAGTTGGATGGGGCAATGATGATACAATGTTCAGAGGGGGATGGGAATATAATTAGATAGTTTAAAATAAACAAATAAATATTAAAAAATTAAAGAAATGGGGGCTATAAAAGGATATGAATAAAAATAAATACTTTACTCCAGCCCTCTTCCTCTTTCCCGTGGTGTACCGCAGGGCTCCTCGTTATCCCCAACTCTATTTTCTGTTTACATCAATGATCTTCCTCTTTCCATAGTTCATTCCAAGTTTCATCTTTACGCAGACGATACCCAAATCTACCTATCCTTTAAGCCCTCTTTGCTACGAGATGCTGTAGACAAGCTGCAAGTAGATCTTAACAACATCAATGCTTGGGCTGCAGCTAATAAGCTTTCCCTGAATCCAGACAAATCCAAAGCCATTGTTATAGGCTCCCAATCCCTCATAAGTTCTACTTCCCCTTTTCCAGCCCTTTACCTTAACAGCATCCCTATAAAATATTGTAAATCAGTTAAAAATCTTGGGATCATATTTGATCAGAACCTTTCCTGGAAAAATCATATTTCCCAAATTTCCCGTCGGTCCATATTTATCCTGAGACAGCTCAACCTCTCCCGCCATCTCCTGCCAACAAAGACCCGTCAACTCCTCGTAACTTCCCTATTATTCCCCCAGTTTGACTATGGTTGTTTGGTGTACGGTGGACTTTCTGGCGATCTCGAGGCAAAACTCAAACGCCTCATGAACTGTTTCATTCGTTTTATCCTCGGGATCCCCAGAGACTCCCACATATCACATTTCTACCAGGAGCTAAATTGGCTATTCCCTCTTTATCGTCGTCAGTACTTCCTCGGCTCAGTCCTTTACCAAGTAATTCAATCCCGTAGACCTTCTTATATTTTTCAACTTCTTAAATTTAAATCCTCGGTTCACTCCCGTAACACCCGATCTCGTCCTTCCGATCTTTATATTCCTTCCCACCGAACAGCAATATTCGAAAAATCATTCGTCACCCGTGCCACCTCGCTATGGAATTCCTTACCTCTGTCTGTCCGCCATTCTACCAACCTTGAAACCTTTAAATCCCGACTCTTCCACCACCTTCTATCCCTCCAAGTTTTACCCAACCCCTAGTCTATATTGAAGCTGTACACTATATACTGATACTGATAGCATTTATAAGTTTTTAAGTTTATACGTAAAATTCAAAATTATTTTGTAATTTCAAAATTATTCCTATGGGACTTCTGTCCCGGAATAAGAATAAAACTTTTCATTCATTCATTCATTCATAAACACGAGAAGAAAACAACAATATAATTTGCAAAGCTAAAATGGTCTCACTGGTGGTCAAATCTTAAGAAGCGTCTTCATGGGAGGATAGGAGAAAAGCAAAGAGGCGGGATTTAAATACAAGTAAGGAAGGAGAGTGTCGAATGGAAAGGGGGATAGAGTTCCAGAAGGAGGAGGCTCGGGAGATGAAGGAACGGTCAAAGAAGGCTGTTTTATGAGTGGGAGGATAGAGATCGGAGGGACGGGAGCGGGTACCACTGGAATGGACAGAAGATTTAAACTGAAGGAGGTTGTAGATATAGGAAGGAGATTTGGAAGAAATGGTTTGGTAAAGGAAGGAACCTAGGAAGTATTGTCGTCGAATTGATGGAAATAACCACTGTTACTGGTTGAGGTACAAACAAAAGCATAAGCGGTACAAACAGGTACAAACGAAGTACAAACCGTACGTAAGTTTTATTTTTTGATTACTTAATGTTCGGCGCCAGTTCACCCCGGTCACCCGAGGCCTACGCTAACCACGCTATCTCTCTGGTGTGCCGTATGTTCAGGATGCAATTGCCTCTTCTCTATCTGCCCCTTTGAGTACGCTAGGGCTGTTACGGGATTTTTTCTTTTTTTTTCTAGCCCGAAGTCCAGCATAATATCCTTCAAGTACGCTAGGGACTTCTTCATTAAAATTTTAAAATTTTCTATGATAAGAAAGAGGGCGGGCGCAAAGTGGGGCCAAACGGTACTTCTTTTACAAAAAAGCTACAGCCTCCAAATCTAAACCGATTTCAAAGCATTTCTTTTTAAATGAAAGATAATAAAATTTATAACAACTTCTCTGGCCAGATTTTTGTTTTCTGTTTCCCCTGTTTATTAAATTACGTGTAAATAATTCAGGAACTTTTACAATTGAACATAAAACAATATTTTATTTTTCATCTAACTTAATATCAGCACTGATATAGTGAAAATTAAACACTGAAATCCTGATTAGACTTGGCAAAAATCAAATTATATTTTCAAATCATTCAAAAACCATATTATTTCAATTAATCTCATTGTTATTTTACGAAGATGTGTCAGTTTTTTTTCAAGTCTAATCAGGATTTAAATGTTTAATTTTAACGATATCAGTGCTGACATTAAGTTAGATAAAAAATAAATTTGTATTGTATGTTCAATTGTAAAAGTTCATGAATTATTTACACGTAATTTAATAAACAGGGGAAACAGAAAACAAAAATCTGGCCAGAGAAGTTGTTATAAATTTTATTAGCTTTCATTAAAAAAAAAAAAAAAAAAAAAAAAAAAATCCATATACAGTAGAACTTGGATAATTCGAACCTCTAGGGACCGATAAAAAAGTTCGAACTATCCAAAATTCGAATTACAAAAATTTTTGAAAATAAAGGGGTAAAAAATAGAATTTCATATTTTCTCACATTTTATTTAAACAATAACAAATATTTCATAAACTGATGATTACGTACATAAGTAATAAATAATTTATAAAAAAAAGTAAAAATAAAAGTCTATTGTTTTGAAAAAAAGTCATTTTCATGGGCAAGAATTTTTTCATTATTTTTCAGGTAAGTTGATAGAGTGTTAGGAGGAATTCTAAAGCCCCTGGCAATTTCAGATTTTTTCTTTATTCCATTTTCAACTTCTTTACTTGCAGCTAATTTCTCAGGCAACGTTAAAGTTTTATAACTGGTAGGCTTCGACATCTTAAATCAACAACTCACTGAACTGCACTGTATACCAGAAATTCAAGGCACAAACAATACAACAGATCTAGGTACTGACTGACTTATAACTGAATAAGATATAAAGATGGGAGGGATGGTGGAAGGGAATTCTAGGATAAAACGACAGGATGGTGTATGTAACTACAACCCCTGGAAGGGATGAAGCGCGACCCACCACTTTGCAGAACTCCTAGAGTCCAAGAACTAGACTATGAGTCATTTCATGTCAAATCAACACACTTCGTTTACCTCTCATAGATGGAACCGCCGCGCTTCTCGTCCCGGAACCCCTAAATCCGTATCGTACTCTAAATATCTAAGATAAGACTTCTTTTCATTATACTGCATCAAAAAACATGTGTTTTCAAAACTCGGTTTGAGTCCGTAAAATAGTACTTTTCGGGCTTAGGCCCGAAACATCTTTTTGGTGCGCTAACCTTACCTGCTACTAATAAACATGTGTTTGAAGGAGGTTACTTTTACATACTGTGATTCATTCTAATATTTGTTTACTTATAATAAGTAGTGTGTTTAAAGTGCAATACAACATGGATATACCAGAAGATGTTTTAGAAGAAGCCCAAGAAGCTTTCAACGGACTACTTCCATCTAAATCCCGTGTTTTATATGAAAACGAATACAACAGATTCCGTAAATGTATAAGTACTTTTCTTCTATTATAGGTTAATAAACAGATGTTTCTTTTTTTTCAAATAAAAAAAAGGTGTCAATTTAATTTCTTTTACTGTATCTTTAAGTTATTAATGAAATATAAAAGGGTTTTAATGTACTCAAGTATGAGCAGTATAATGAAAAGTATTGTCCATAACACGTACCATAAGTGTGTTTTCGGTGCTTGGTCTAATTTCCGCGCCCAGCTACGCCTCGCGCGTTAAACTCGACCGCGCACCGAAAACAACCACTTTTGGTACTAGTGATGAAAATAACTATTTTGTGCTAGAATGTCGCTCCAAATACAGGTCCGTAGTAGTTTCAATCCGTTAAGGTATTGTTCGACAGGTGGTTCTGTTGTTTATGTGTCACGGTCACTTGTGGCGTTTTTTTTTTTTGTGGGTCTAAATAATATTGAATTCGGAGAATGGTTGGCTGTTCGTTAAGGCTGTTGAAAGGAAGGACGTTGGATCAAACTCTTTGTATCAATGAAACCGCGGAAAAGTTTCATTTTTTTTTTGTTTGATGTTTGTTTTTCTTCGCTGGGATGATATTTTTGCATGGAACGGCATTTTCTCCAGCGGTGGTACTCCTCCTCACTTCTTCCTGGAATATTTCGATGGAACATTCCCTCGGCAACCACCGAGGAAGGAACAACAATAGACCGAGAGCCAGTAACCGAACGTTACATGAAGTGTTTTATGCACCTTGATATTTTGCTATAATGTACCTCTGGGGTAGATAAGAAGGTAAGTATTAGTCCGGGTGCTAGGTGTCCGAAAACTGCAAATTGTGATAAGAAGGTTTTATTTGGCAGAAATGTGTAGGTTATGTTAATACAATTAATTCAAGAAGGGGAGGCATCTCGAAAAATCATCTGAATTCAAAATATGTGTTTCTTGGACATACCTTGGAACACCAGATACTGCGCATAGAGGAAAGGTACAAAAAAATATTTTCCAAAAATAGAGTTTTATTCAAAAGCCAATTATCTTTAATGTAAAATTAAGACAATTTTACAATGAATATAACAAATTCTAACTATAACATAACATCTTTGTTCGCGCTGCCATTAAAACCGGAACAGCTGTACAAGATCATGTGAGCAAGAACCAATGAGAGCACAGAGAATAACCAAAACTGCGCGATGCTCTCATTCACTCTTACGGTTATGCGCAGTGTATTGCAGTCTATCATAAGGAACATTTTTATGTTTTCTGATAATTAAACACCACAAAAGTTCCTGCCCTTTTGTAATTATTTTCAAATATGTTTATTGAAGACGCTGTTAAATCGCAGCGTGAATAAAGCACTTCATTTAATATTAAAAATAATAACTAGGTACTTTGGTTTTTTTTTAATTTACATTTTAACCCCCTTAAATGTGCCTGCCTTATTTATTATTAATTTTAAAATTGCCTTAATTTGCAATTTTGTTATTAATAATAGTTGGCTTCTGAATAAAACATTATTTTTGGGAAATATTTTATTGCACTTTTTCCCTATGCGCAGTACCTGGTGTTCCAAGGTATGTCCAGGAAACACATATATACCTTCTTATCTACCCAAGAGGTACATTATAGCAAAATTTCAGGGTGTATAAAACACTTCATGTTAAGTACGTTACCAGCTCTCCGACTATTATGTTAGCACTGATTCAAGACCCCAGAAAGCACATAAGGGAGCTGATAATGAGTAACCGAAGCTTCTGGGAAGGTTTGCGGAGCTGTAGCTCGAGATGGCTACATAAGAAGTACTATTAAGTCAAGATTGACGATGCCTTTGATAATAAGTAACATTTCAAGATACCAGACATGTAATGTGATTATATATCATGTATCTACGTCTGTCCAGGAAACATACTTACCTTCTAATCTACCCAGGAGGTACATTATAGAAACATTTCAGGCTACATAAAACACGGTAAAAATGCAGTTTCCAGCCCTCCAAACCGATTTCTTTCAAATTTTGCACAATAACGTATTTTGATGCACTAAACACGAATACGATAAAAAAAAAAAAACGTCGGATTTAACTAGGAAAGAAGTTATTAAGCACTTAAGTTCACTGTTATGCAGGTTATGAGAGCTAATGTAAACAACTAAATTTGTGACGACTTTAAGGCATAAATGAAGACTTTAAGGCATACATGCTATGCGTTTCCGCTCGCTACGCTCGCTCAAGAAGATAACAAAACCCCAGTCAATCCAACTCGCTAAAATTAATAGAATATAATATTAAGCACTAAAGTTAGGAAGGTTATAAAACTAGGCGTCATCAGCGTATTTGTAAACACGCGCATGCGCAGATATGTAACATTGGGAAACAGAGAACTCTCATTTGAAATGTTCAGAAACCATTTATTCGAAAATATTGTCAATTTTAAGGGCATCGTCGCCTGTCGCTTAAGGGCATACGTGCTATGCGTTTCCGCTCGCTACGCTCGCTCAAGAAGATAACAAAACCCCAGTCAATCCAACTCGCTATGATTAATAGCTCTCATAACCTGCATAACAGTGAACTTAAGTGCTTAATAACTTCTTTCCTAATTAAATCCGACGTTTTTTTCCATCGTATTCGTGTTTAGTGCATCAAAATACGTTATTGTGCAAAATTTGAAAGAAATCGGTTTGGAGGGCTGGAAACTGCATTTTTACCTAAAACACTTCATGAAAAGTGCGTACCTGGGGATCTCGGGTCTGTTTGTGAAGTCTACATCCAGTACTTACTGATTAGCTTACAGGTTCTTTGCAGGTTATCTATTACTTCTTTACAGGTTATCTATGGTTAGAAAACATATTATATAAATATAGAAATGAAAAGTATTAAAATCACTGCAATCACTGCTAAAAGTAATTTTTTTTTACTACTATATTTATATAATATGTTTTCTAACTAACCCTTAGATAACCTTTATTTGTAAGTAATACTTAGACTTGTTAATCATAAATGAAAATAAGCCGAATATATTTCAGCAAGCAGTAGCTATTTAATAATAAAAAGGTTAATATTATAAAAATCAATGGTAATTGTAAAGTTTAGGGGCCTCGTCGCCGAATGTTTTTGTCCGGTGGTTCTATGACGTATTTATGTTTTCTGCTAGCTGTCACCCAGTGTGCCATGCTACACCTACTTTCTGCCTATGACTCTCCCCGTATCAAGATCTACCTGTACACCCACTTACGTCGAAATCGGTCAAACGGTGTGAATTTGTTTATATCTGTCTAGTAATTCATAATGCAGCCGACAGAGGCCAGCACCACATAAATTCATAAAATAGCCGACAGATGCCAGCGCCACCAGCCAGCGAGTAGATAGCTCATATCAAAGAAATACCAGCGCTCCTCAGTAAGACAGTGACTGTTGATATAAAATTGAAATAAGCTGCATTACATGATTATATAATGATGTAAAGTCATCAATGAGCTCGAGGTATTCTAATTATCAAGAAGATCAACAAATAAATTTGAGACATTATTCACTGTCGATTCAAAATGGCCGTCAGAATCTGAATGGTTCAGCGTAGCCAATTTTTCTTGAACAAAACTTTTGACCTTTCGATCAAATTTTGAAATTTGACTAATTTGACCTAGCCTAGGAGATTTCCCGTATCAAGGCCTATCTGTGTGCCAAGTTTGGTCAAAATCGGCCAAACGGTGTAGATAGGAACAAACAGACATACGGACAAACAGACGGACACGTGATTTTTATATTGATTTATTTCGCATTATGGGCATACGTTCTATGCGTTTCCGCTAGCTCAAGAAGATATCAAAATCAGAAGATATCTAGTTAAGCCAACTCGCTAAAATTAATAGAATTCTATTAATTTTTGCGAGTTGGATTGACTTGAGTGTTGAAGGTTACTTTACTACCAGCAACAGCCAATAGAATTGCCCATAGGAATAGACCAATAGACAAGCTAATGAGTAATGCTCATGCGCTGAATCACTGTTACAATAACTGCTGATACTTCACAAGTAACTGGATGTGGTCTTCGCAAAAAGACCCTTACTTGGGTGTGCCTTTTTTGAGATTTTCAGATTCAATCAGATAGTTACATTATGGGAACGCGCTAAGATGAAGCAGTTCCTGAAAATCGGTCTTGTTATTCATGAATTCTTGAATATTCTCAACTATTCAGGAATGAAGGTCTATTCAGAAGGTTAGAAAGGATTTACTGAGAATTCTAACGATACGGATGGAATATTTCAGGCTTTAATATTTATTAGCTTTTCTACATTGTTCTAGGAATATTAAAGCAGGCTTTCTTCTGAGAAGGTTCCTTTTCCTCCTTCGTTCTTTGTGAAATTCCTAAAAATGGCGCATTTCTATCACTTCTTGTAAAATCAACAGGCACATCTGTGGCCTTGATTGCTAAAAATGGTGCAACTCTATCACTTCTTGTAAAATCAACAGGCACATCTGTGGCCTTGATTGCTAAAAATGGTGCAACTCTATCACTTCTTGTAAAATCAACAGGCACATCTGTGGCCTTGATTGCTAAAAATGGTGCAACTCTATCACTTCTTGTAAAATCAACAGGCACATCTGTGGCCTTGATTCCTAAAAATGGTGCAACTCTATCACTTCTTGTAAAATCAACAGGCACATCTGTGGCCTTGATTGCTAAAAATGGTGCAACTCTATCACTTCTTGTAAAATCAACAGGCACATCTGTGGCCTTGATTGCTAAAAATGGTGCAACTCTATCACTTCTTGTAAAATCAACAGGCACATCTGTGGCCTTGATTGCTAAAAATGGTGCAACTCTATCACTTCTTGTAAAATCAACAGGCACATCTGTGGCCTTGATTACTAAAAATGGTGCAACTCTATCACTTCTTGTAAAATGAACAGGCACATCTGTGGCCTTGATTGCTAAAAATGGCGCAACTCTATCACTTCTTGTAAAATCAACAGGCACATCTGTGGCCTTGATTGCTAAAAATGGTGCAACTCTATCACTTCTTGTAAAATCAAGAGGCACATCTGTGGCCTTGATTCCTAAAAATGGTGCAACTCTATCACTTCTTGTAAAATCAACAGGCACATCTGTGGCCTTGATTCCTAAAAATGGTGCAACTCTATCACTTCTTGTAAAATCAACAGGCACATCTGTGGCCTTGATTGCTAAAAATGGTGCAACTCTATCACTTCTTGTAAAATCAACAGGCACATCTGTGGCCTTGATTGCTAAAAATGGCGCAACTCTATCACTTCTTGTAAAATCAACAGGCACATCTGTGGCCTTGATTGCTAATTTTCAGTGTTCCTTTTTTTTCAAGTTAAAGTGCTTTCTTCTTTAATTTTCTTTTAATCTTTATTAAAAATAGTTGCAATTGCGTTTTTTGATTAACTTTATGTAGTTTTTACATCCGCTGATAGCCTATGAGCGAATATATTTATGTTTCAAGTTTGCTAACCTTAACCCGGAGGAGGAGTCGGCTAAATTGTTGGGACCAGCTAGCCTACTTAAATTGTTGCTACAGCTTCTTCACTCTGGGGTTATTCCTTGGATTAGAAATAATTCATTTCATTTTCATTTGCTTAATTTTCCTTAAATCCAATCAGAATATAGTAAAAAACTAAAAAAAAAAAAAAAAATACTGACAAAATATATATGAATAAGTCATGTTGTAACAAATATGGCAAATGAACAGTTTTTGAGCAAATAAAGTGAGTAAGGATTAGAAAATGCACATAACTACTAGACAAAGTCAGATTCGGGAAAACGAGAAAAGCAGTATCTTTTGAGGAAAAAAAAAATACGACATAATTAAATGAAAACGTTAATAAATAAGTAGAAAAAAATAATAATAAAACATTTTCTTTTTAAGAGTCAGAGGTCGGATTAAAAGTAGCCTGTTGATCGTTGGAGTATTAAAATTGGATATATTAGTAATACTAGCTGAATAGCCTGTTGATCGTTGGAGTATTAAAATTGGATATATTAGTAATACTAGCTGAATAGCCTGTTGATCGTTTGAGTATTAAAATTGGATATATTAGTAATACTAGCTGAATAGCCTGTTGATCGTTGGAGTATTAAAATTGGATATATTAGTAATACTAGCTGAATAGCCTGTTGATCGTTTGAGTATTAAAATTGGATATATTAGTAATACTAGCTGAATAGCCTGTTGATCGTTTGAGTATTAAAATTGGATATATTAGTAATACTAGCTGAATAGCCTGTTGATCGTTTGAGTATTAAAATTGGATATATTAGTAATACTAGCTGAATAGCCTGTTGATCGTTGGAGTATTAAAATTGGATAAATTAGTAATACTAGCTGAATAGCCTGTTGATCGTTGGAGTATTAAAATTGGATATATTAGTAATACTAGCTGAATAGCCTGTTGATCGTTTGAGTATTAAAATTGGATATATTAGTAATACTAGCTGAATAGCCTGTTGATCGTTGGAGTATTAAAATTGGATATATTAGTAATACTAGCTGAATACCCGTGCTTCACCACGGCCGATAACTACTAGCTGAATACCCGTGCTTCACCACGGCCGATAACTACTAGCTGAATACCCGTGCGTCACCACGGCCGATAACTACTAGCTGAATACCCGTGCTTCACCACGGCCGATAAGTATTTTTTATATCGAGTTAAATAAGATATGATCAAAATTAACGCTACTACATAATTTCGTACAGCTTATTATTGCACGGGCTTCAAAGATACCCAGGAAACACCATGTGGAGGTAACCGTGCTTGTTTCCGTTGGAGAGTAAAAAAAAAAAAAAAAAAAAAAAAAAAAAAAAATACAACAACCGCTTTAAAAGTTAGTTAAACAGAGACAAATACACGTTGAAAAGCATAAAACTAACAAATTTGAAGTTTTAAGCACTTATCTCTTCGATTGACATCGCCCCACCGAGCATTGCAACAGAATCTTATTGTAGAGAATTTAGTAACCTTTCGAATAGCCGCCTTCCACTTACTACGAGTTCCCAACCGTTTTCGAGATATTTTAGAAAATATACAGAGATCCGAAAACTTTGTATCACCACTCATACAATTTTTTTCCATACACTTCGTTTCTGAATACCCAAACAGAAAATTAGTTTTTAAAAGAATTTCTATCAATTTTTCTGGTAAATGGCTACAGAACTCGCTTTA
Organism: Gonocerus acuteangulatus; assembly: GCA_946811695.1. Classification (NCBI taxonomy): domain Eukaryota; kingdom Metazoa; phylum Arthropoda; class Insecta; order Hemiptera; family Coreidae; genus Gonocerus; species Gonocerus acuteangulatus. The sequence continues at coordinate 91,353,601 of OX328127.1, read as the reverse complement.
AAAATGGTTTCATTCGTTTTCCTACGTTAAGGAATCTTTTGCACAAATTTTGCTCTAAAAAACATTTTCCAGTAAACGGATTCAACTGGTTAATGAACTTGACCTTTTAAATGAGAAGAAAGATTTTTGTACCAAATGTTATCAAAATCGAACCTTTTTTGAGCCGATGAGGAACTTCTTAATAATTCAAACCCCCCTAAAAGTACTTAAACATTTGAATATTAAAAAAAACCTTTCTTAGCGAGTGTTTACACTCTAAACGTATTATCCGTGCAAAATTCAAATTTTTGTGTCAAGTGGTTCGGGATATTATTACCTCGGATGGGCCATCACCAGGGCCTAAACTCTATAAGGGGCAAACTCACATTTTATTTCTAGTAATTCAAGGACTGCCATCATAGTGGAAATTAACCTCAATTAAAAATAATACTATGAAATAGATAATACTAGCCGTTACCCGGCGTGCCATGCTACGCCTACTTTCTGCATATAGAAAAGCCTAAATAAATTGAGACACCAAATAAGTATTATTAAAATCTAATAACACGAATCTGTAACTGTTATGAACCCGTGGCCTCCCAACTGGGAGTCCTAGACGACTTTGACCTAACCTATAGCACCCCCCGTATCAAGACATACATGTATACAAGGTTTCGTAAAAATTGGTCTAATGATGTGGATTTTTATAAGGGACAAACATACATACAGACAGCTGGTAGATTTTTTTGACCTAGCCTACGGCACTCCCCAGATTAAGATCTACCTGTGTACCGAGTTTAGTCAAAATCGGACGAACGGTGTAGATTTGTATAAGGGACAAACATACAGACAGACAGTTATAAGACGTTTTTGACTTAGCCTACGACACTCCCCAGATTAAGATCTACGTGTTTACCGAGTTTAGTCGAAATCGGACGAACGGTGTGGATTTGTATAAGGGACAAACATAAAGACAGACAGCTGGTAGATTTTTTTTACCTAGCCTAGGAGATTTCTCGTATCAAGACCTACCATTATTCCAAGTTTAGTCAAAATCGGTCAAACGGTGTAGATTTGTATAAGGAACAAACAAACAGACAAACAGAAAAACAGACAGACACGTGATTTTTATATATATAGATACGGCAACAGCTGTTCTGTTATCGTCCTAGCAACGCATGCTGCCTTGGCTTGCCTGCTCTAACCAACTAAAATTTTAAACCCCCCTAAAAATACTTAAAAATTCGAATATCAAAAAATCCTTTCTTAGTGAGTGCCTACGTTATATAGGGAGTGTCCATGCAAAATTTTCTGTCGAGTGGTTTGGGGTGGGCGATGATAGGTCAGTGAGTGAGTGAGTGGTATTTGACAAATATATAGTAGATAGACACAAGAATACCTATATTGTTTTGTTTTTACAGTATACTTCTTAAATTTTATGATTTATATAATTATGTTATGAAAATGCTGTTAAATGGTTTTTATATGTCTGCTGTCCTCCTGTAGCAGGTAAGGTATGTTAAGTGGATTTCTCTGCCAGTATTCTGTATATGTTTTATAGTAAGAGTCCTGGTATAATATTTGCAAAATGGTCTGTCTTTTCTATTAATTAATTACGATTGAGTAATTAATAAATAAAAACGGCTTTAATAATGTTTATTAATTTAAAATGAAAACGATTTTATTTCTGTGGGAAACATTAAATCCTACGAAAATGATGAATTTCTATTTTCATTACACACAACTTTTTCCGAAGCAGTTTTCGCTTCTGATGAATTCCTCCATTGTACAGAGGATGAACTGAAAGACGAATAAGATAAACAAAATGTAATCGAGGTTAAAAGAATATTTAAAACATTAAATAGGATAATAAATTCCCACTCCATCTGTAATTTTTACATTTAATCGCTCTTATCTATCAGAAAAAAATAGTTTTAAATTTTTTAGGTGTAAGAGTCATTTCTTATTATTGACCCCTAAAATGCTTTAATTGTCATAGTTTTCACCACGGAAAACACCAATGCAGAGAATCTGTTTCCTTGTGCGGTCTGGCCTGATTCTCTTCATGCCCAATATATTGAAAGGTAAAAAAAAATCACTTCTGCCTAAAAGTACGTAGCGTAGCCACCAATCATGTCCTGCAGATTATAGAACCTCCGGAAGAAGGTTATGCTCTAATCAGATGATCTTGTTCTTTGTTCTTCTGAAGTGCAGCAAATCTTCAGAATCAAATGCAGACTGCTTTAAATGTAATAGATGAATGGTTCAATGCTTTGCTTCCCGGACAAACCGAAAACTCTCCCTTATCTATATATATAAAAATCACGTGTCTGCCTGTTTATTTGTTTGTTTGTTTGTTACTTATACAAATCCACACCGTTTGACCGATATTGACCAAACTTGGCACACAGGTAGGTCTTGATACGAGAAATCTCCTAGGCTAGGTCGAAATAGTCAAATTTCAAAATTTGGTCAAAAGGTCAAAAGTTTTGTTCAAGAAAAATTTGCTACACTGAACCATTGACGGCCATTTTGAATCGACTACTACTGGCCTCTGTCGGCTGTTAGATGAAGTGCTGTTGTGCTGGCCTCTGCCGGTGTCATTATGAACTAAAACAAGTTCACATCGTTTGACCGATTTTCGTAACTGGGTATAGACAACTAGGCATCAAGTTGATCTTGATAAGGGGAGAGTCATAGACAGAAAGTAGGTGTAGCATGGCACACTGGGTAACAGCTAGTTTTATATAATTGACATTTTAGTGCGTATTGAGAAATGGTCGACAGGAAACAAAAATATTAGCTTGGATATTGCGAGTTCGAGGCCCGCCTGTAGCTGGTTGAGTTTCTTCATACTAGGGCCCGCTAAAAGAATTCTCTGCAGTACCACAGATGTTTAGGAAGGATGGCAACTTATCGTTAGCCAGATGCCTATGCGCCGTTAAAATAAAAAATGCTTAGAACACGTTTTTATTCTAGGAGTAAAGTAACAAAACGTGTCACAAAAATCTATTACATCTGTTCGTTTTGACATTCGTTTTCTAAAGTGACACAACTCACCGTCATTGTTATGACTGTGAAAGACATGGTAAATATATCTTTATCAGCCATCAAAACTGTATGTACCTAGCTCCAGAGCTTATACACCAGAGGGAACTTGTGTCACTCTTCCTGTCTTAATGCTATTCCCCCTACATAGGCAAGAGTGACACATTTTCAGTTGAGTTTTATTTCTAGTTGTGTCACTTTAGAAATACTAGAGCGACATAGCAACTCCCAAAATTATCAACTTGGAACTCAGGATTATAATATTTACACAATAATACAATTTTACATATCCATCAAATCATATAATTAATCGAGTTTGTTAACAGAAAAATATAGATAACGCTGTGAAAATAATAAATTGGTAAAATAAACTGATAAAAATAAAAATAACGTATAAAAAACAAAGAAACTTAAAATGGCAGGATTCTATGTGTTATTATCAGTGTATGATAACACTTCCTATATATAATCATAACAGTTCCTGTGCACAATATGACCATACATAATCGCAACTGCTCCCACGTACAATTTAGGTCCCATGCATAATATGACAATACGTAGGAACAGCAGCTCTCATGTACAATCACATTTTCACAAGGAGGATATTATGTATAATCATGATATGATGAATACATCAAGTCATAAATGATTTTCATTTATTATTATAAACTTTCAAGGACGATGATAGAACCCAAAGTTTGGGTCGTATAGACAATGAAAGCCATTTTGAAATACATAACTAGTATTGAAATATTTATTTAAATTTTAACCTCTATTATTATTAATTAAGAATTTTAGGACGGGGTATCTATAGGCTACCACCCATTTCTTGCCAGGATAGGGCTGATGCATTCTCTTTTTTCGAAAGAAAAGCCACCAACCCATAGAGGGAAAAGAACCCACGATCCTTGGCACGGAGTGTTAAGTGCTCACGCCTTAACACTCACGGCCACCGGGCCTTCCCATTGAAATATAAATACGAAAATTATGTGGTTGTTCTAGTCCACGAAAGATTGATTCAAAGAATCTTTTTAACTCTCAGGCTGTACCTTATGAAATGTCAGTTTGGTTTACTTTGCGATTTAATCCTTTCCCTTTTTTATTTCATTATTTACAAACATTGTTATTCATATAGAATTAAAGCTCTTTTAATCCTATTATTTAATCAGTAACTTGCGTACTGAGTAGTGAGATCCATCCTCTGAGAAAAAAATTAAACTTAAATTATGACTTCAACGGAAATCCGTATTCTTTTTCGTTATGAATTTAAGCTCGGTCATAGCGCTGCTGAGGCGTTCGTGGAGGGAACGGCGAATGAACGAACTGTTTACCGGTGGTTTTCCAGGCTTCGAAGTGGAAATTTTGACCTTGACAAGGAGGAGCGAGGAAGGCGAGAAACCAAGCTTGACAATAACCACCTGAAAGAAAGGGTTGAAGCTTGTCCGTCAAAAAACACTAGGGAATATGCCAAAGAACTCGGAGTAGGAGCCACGACAGTTTCAAGACATTTGAAGGAAATCGGCAAGTCCAAAACTGACATTTCATACGGTACAGCCTAATACTTCAACTTACCACAGACACGGGCATATAGCACATAACTTGAAAGGGGGCGGTGAGCATTTAGGGGGTATGGAATACTAATATTCTAGAGCTTGGAATATTCTATGTACAACTAAAACGCTATTACACCCAAAAAACATTATTTTTTCTGAACTGTGATCTTATTTAATTTATTTTGAAGGCTTATATGACACATTTTTAGCAATGAAATAAAAATTTCGGAGGGGGCTGCAGCTCCCTCAGCCCTCCCCCTTATATACGCCCATTTGTTCACCGTTACTTCAAACGGATTTACATATTGCACTAGTTACTATCAATTACTTCCACCAGTTACTTGAATCAAAATACACATTAAAAGCGCGTTCCACATTTTCAAATTTTGTCTAGTTTCTAAACCAACTATGCAAATGAAAACATAGTATTTTGTCTAGATTATGTAAATAAAACTCTTGATATTTATCCACGAAAACGGGAATAGCGTACGAAAAATTCAGCACGTCAAGACGATGTTTTTTCGACGTGTTTCTGCTTGGCCAGAAAAGAAAAGGCTATTCAAATTAGAACAAGGTTTAAATAATTTAGCAATAAGACGGAAGACAAACGGTTCAGGAGCATTCACTCCAAATTAATACGCAGAGAACGCAACGAAGGAAGTATACGTGTTGGGTTGGGCGGAAACATGTTTGAAGGGCGTGTCCTCAACATCGGCCTTGATCGGGTCACAATCCTCTCTCCGATTCTCTGGAAGGACGGGGTCCCACATCATCAGGTGCAAGCTTGTTTCATATGGAGACCTTTGGTCCGATAAGGCTCTTCTTCAGAGACTTTTAAATCAAGAAAATAGTGACTTAAAGCTTAATTTGGAAAGGATTTGAGCTCGAGTGAAGAAAAGGTTCTAATATGCCATCCTCGAAGTGTCCTTCTTTTTGACACGTGCGGACACTCCGGATCCCATAAGGCCGATCAATTTACTTCCGAATCGTATAGATTGCCGACTGTCCGTAAGCTGTTTACATATTAGGGCATTTTCTTCCTCCCAATATAGGGTTGAAAATCCCTTTTTTTTTTTTTTTTTTTTTTTTTTTATTGAAACTCCTCGAAGCATTGGCGATAACAGCTTTCCAAATGAGAGTCTCAAAAGTCAAGGGGTCTAAGTGACATTTTTGAAAAAATGAGTTAGATACAGGAATGGGTTGTGAACTCCGTAATCTTGTGGATGGTAAAGAGAGCTAAGTGATTTCCAAGTGAGAGTCTCAAAAGTCAAGGGGTCTAAGTGACATCTTTGAAAAAATGAGTTAGATACAGGAATGGGTTGTGAACTCCGTAATCTTGTGGATGGTAAAGAGAGCTAAGTGATTTCCAAATGAGAGTCTCAAAAGTCAAGGGGTCTAAGTGACATTTTTGAAAAAATGAGTTAGATACAGGAATGGGTTGTGAACTCCGTAATCTTGTGGATGGTAAAGAGAGCTAAGTGATGTCCAAATGAGAGTCTCAAAAGTCAAGGGGTCTAAGTGACATCTTTGAAAAAATGAGTTAGATACAGGAATGGGTTGTGAACTCCGTAATCTTGTGGATGGTAAAGAGAGCTAAGTGATTTCCAAATGAGAGTCTCAAAAGTCAAGGGGTCTAAGTGACATTTTTGAAAAAATGAGTGAGATACAGGAATGGGTTGTGAACTCCGCAATCTTGTGGATGGTAAAGAGAGCTAAGTGATTTCCAAATGAGAGTCTCAAAAGTCAAGGGGCCTAAGTGACATTTTTGAAAAAATGAGTTAGATACAGGAATGGGTTGTGAACTCCGTAATCTTGTGGATGGTAAAGAGAGCTAAGTGATTTCCAAATGAGAGTCTCAAAAGTCAAGGGGTGTAAGTGACATTTTTGAAAAAATGAGTTAGATACAGGAATGGGTTGTGAACTCCGTAATCTTGTGGATGGTAAAGAGAGCTAAGTGATTTCCAAATGAGAGTCTCAAAAGTCAAGGGGTCTAAGTGACATTTTTGAAAAAATGAGTTAGATACAGGAATGGGTTGTGAACTCCGTAATCTTGTGGATGGTAAAAAGCACAATAAATTAGGACGTCTTGTCTTGCATCTATTTTATTTTTTGACTGACGCAATTTGTATCCAAAAACCTAAAAAAGATCATAGAGATGTAAATTATAAACGTTAATGGGAATTATTCATTAAATGAACCTTAGCTCAAATATATAGACCTCGCGAATATATAGACCTCGCGAATATATAGACCTCGCGAATAAGGCAGAAGGTCAATAAAATTACGCCACACACTTCCACACTTTATAGTTCTCTTCCCTACGTCTAGACGAGGCCCTGCTAGTGGAACGTTCTAGCCTCAAGTTGAGGCTGAATTTAAGGTTTAAGTATACAGTAGAACTTGGATAATTCGAACCTCTAGGGACCGATTAAAAAGTTCGAATTATCCAAAATTCGAATTAAAAAAGTTTGTGAATATAAAGGGGTAAAAAATAGAATTTCATATTTTCACATTTTTTAAATTAAAAAAATACATACATTTTATTCAAACAATAACAAACATTTCATAAATTGATGATTACGTACATAAGTAATAAATAATTTATCAAAAAAGTAAAAATAAAAGTCTATTGTTTTGAAAAAAGACATTTTCCTGGCCAAGAATTTTTCCTTTATCTTTCAGATAAGTTGGTAAAGTATTAGGAGGAATGCTTTGGCAATTTCAGATTTTTTCTTTATTCCTTTTTCAACTTCTTTAATCGCAGCTATTTTCTCTGGCAACGTTAAAGTTTTATAACTTCTAGGCTTCTACATCCTAAATCAAGCATTCACAGAACTGCGCTGTACACAAGAAATTCAAGGAACTAACAATACAACAGATCTAGGTACTGACTGACTTATAACTGAATAAGAAATGAGATCGGAGGGATGGTGGAAGGGAATTCTAGGATAAAACGACAGGATGGTGTATGTAACTACAACCCCTGGAAGGGAGGAACCGCGACCCACCAGTTTGCATCATCCGTATCATTGCTACATCCGTATCTTACTATCCTGTTTACCCGAGTGCAGAATATTTTCACGAGATTTAAGATCGAACATCTCCCATTGGAGGTAAAGACTCGTAAAAAAATCGAATTATCCAAAATTTTATTCGAATTAACCACGATTTTTTAACATTGTTTATGCCCTAAATTCTAGTGACCGAGAGAAATATTCGAATTAAACACGATTTCGAATTATCGAAGTTCGAATTATCCATGTTCCACTGTATTCCCCTGGAGGCACCAAAAGGTGCGAAACATGTAGGGAAGATAAATAAAAAGTGTAAAAGTGTGTGGCGATATTTTATTGACCTTCCGCCTTATTCGCCAGTAAATGGGAATTATTTTTTTTTTTTTAATATTTGGCACGAAATTCAAATTTTCAGACGAGTTTTAATTTTGAAATGAATTATTAAAAGACGAGGATACTATTTGGCCAACTTCTAAATAGCATTTTTATGTAAAACTAGCTGTCACCCGGCGTGCCATGCTACACCTACTTTCTGAATATAGAAAAGCCTAAATAAATTAGAAACCAAATAAGTTTTATTAAAATCTAATAACACGAATCTGTAACTGTTTCGAACCTGTGACCTCCCAACTCTGAGTCCTAGACGACTTTGACATAACCTATAACACACATACATGTATACCAAGTTTGGTAAAAATCGGTCTACCGGTGTGGATTTTTATAAAAAGAAACAACAACATACAGACAGCAGCTGGGAGACGTTTTTGACCTGGCCTATGACAATCCCCTGATCAAGACCAACCTGTGTGCCCAGTTTGATCAAAATCCGTCAAACGGTGTCGGTTTGTATAAAGAACAAACATACAGACAGACATCTGGTAGACGTTTTTGACTTAACCTACGACACTCCTCAGATTAAGATCTACATGTGTACCGAGTTTAGTCAAAACCGGACGAACGGTGTGGATTTGTATAAGGGACAAACATACAGACAGACAGCTGGTAGACGTTTTTGACTTTGCCTACGACTCTCCTCAGATTAAGATCTACATGTCTACCGAGTTTAGTCAAAATCGGATGAACGGTATGGATTTGTATAAGGGACAAACATACAGACAGACAGCTGGTAGATTTTTTTGACCTAGCCTAGGAGATTTCTCGTATCAAGACCTACCATTATTCCAAGTTTGGTCAAAAACGGTCAAACGGTGTGGATTTGTATAAGGAACAAACAAACAGAAAAACAGTGATTTTTATATATATAGATTTGTCTCGTACTTTCGATTGCTGTGGTGGACAAAATCATTTTTAGAGCGCAAAATGCTCAAAAATAGACAAAACCAGTTTTTTTTTCTATTTCTTTAGACATAACCTTAAATGTATGCTGCCTAATTCACCCAAACATAGTACCCTTAGAAATTGTTTTTTAATAGTAATTAAATATAACACGATATAGATTAACTCAAAATTCGAAAAAGTATAAGCCGAAGTCAATTGGATGCGCTGGTATTCAATAAATTCAGGGTGGGAAACCCTAGAATCCATAGTTTTTTTTTGTTTCTTTTTATACGGCGCTTCAAAGACGAATCTGGGCAATTAGCGCCGACGTCCAAGGTGCAGCGAGGAATTCTCTCAACGAGCCCTGAGATGAGAAAATTCCTGCCGCCGCACACGCGGCAAATTGAGCCATTTAGCGCGACAAAAGTATTTTGTGTTTTTATTTTAATGTTTTTACTTTTTATGTTTTTTGTTTTTAAACGATTTGTTTAATAAGCCTGAATACATTATTTTTTACATTGTTTTCAACCATTAAGAGTGTTTAGGATCGGTTAGTAATAAAATAAAACGCAGAATTATAGAAAACTTATAGAAAATTCATGATCTTCGGCAACTGGATTTCTTTTTGTAACCATTTTGCATGTTTTTTTAAGAATCTTTCTTCCACATAATAGCAATCTTTCCATTTGGCCGTTATCTTAGTTACAAATACTTTCATTATATATTTTATTTGTTCTTCGTGTATTTGTGAGTTAAATATTTTATATTTATTCACAATATAAGTACACAATTTTTGATTGCACGTGAGAGCTGAAACTTTGAATAAACTTTCATTTTTCATCACAAAAACAGTTATTTTCTTGTTATATATAAAACGGGTTCTTCAGCAGCTATCTGACTACCCAAACAAAATTTAAATTTACATCAAAAGGGGGAAGAAGGGGGAGCTAAAAGTGTCAAGACAGTAAAGTAGAAGCTTAAGGCTTTTTGAAAAAAAAATATTTGGAACTGGAACTTTGTGGAACTTTTTTTGAAACCTTACTCAGACTTAAGTAATCAACAAAATATGTAAAATTTAGTAATCATTTCATTAATAATTTTTTTTCTTTGATATGCCTTTGTGTTATGACAAATATATTATATATTTATAAAGAACATACCACTAGGTAATAAATCCATTGTGAAAAGAATTTATGAAATTTGCACACAATTTTTAAAACACACCTAACTAAGACCGTAGTTGGAAGAAGACTAGACAGTGGAAGTGGAAGAGACTAGCAATGGTTGCCTTCCTTATTGTCTTAGACAGGTCTGGATTAAACTAGATAAAAAACTCGTTCGGTTTTCAATGAATAGAAGACTCTAGCACGTGTTGACTCGTAAAATGACTTGTTACGATGACATCACATTTTCGACTTTTGTCGCCCTAAAGTAGGTGTTTTGCCCAGTGTGCGCCGGTGGGGATCGAACCCACCATCTCCCGCTTATGAATCTAAGGATACGTTCATGGTGAGGATTCATTCTGCGATGCTACGATAGCTACTCCGATGAGCGCTGCCCCGATGTAAAACAAACACATATATTAAGGTAAGGTGGGAGTGTTCATAGTGAGGATCCTTACTTCCGATGCTATTCTCGCACCCGCCCAGTGACCGCGGGGAAGAACAAATATTTTGTTTTCTCCTCGCAGTGAGGAGGGACACCGCGATGTGGGCCTGACTGTGATTGGTTCCTTCAAAAGGACTCTAGTGAGCAGGTCACCTACCCTCTCTCATTACTTCATTTTGTGTGATTATTCTTTTTTGGTTATTTCGTTGTCGAGATGAAAGAAAATTGGGTCTTTTTGCGAAGACTACATCCAGTTACTTTTGAAGTATTTATTTAGTTAAGTGATTTATAACAGTTACTCGTACTCGCTGATAAGCTTACTGATTAGCTTACAGGTTCTTTGCTGGTTATCTTTTACTACTTGACTCGTTATCTACGGTTATAATTCATATTAGATAATGGCAAGTCATATTTATTAATAAAAAGTCCGACTCGCAGGAACTGCATCATCTTAGCGCGGTTCCGTTCATATCCCTAGTGTCATTTGAAAAGCTTAGAAAAGAAATAAACTTTTTTTTTAATATATCTCGTGAAAATTGTTGAAATCCTCTCGAACATCTCGAATATAAGTGATGTTAAGGCGTCAGGGACACCGACAGTAGTTAACTTATACACAGAAGCGGAAATTACACAATCCGGCTCTAATTCTAAAGCAAAGCTCTATAAATCACTACAAAATATGCCTAATAAAGCCTTTTTAGTGGATACAGAAGGATCAAGAAGAAGTACAAGAAAGATTGAGTAGAATACCATGCCTAATATAGCCTATATAGAATAATATGCCGAATAAAGCCTATCTAGTAGATATAGAAGGACAAATAACAAGTCTTGCCGAATAACAAGTCAAGATATAGAATAATATACCTAATTAAGTCCAAGGAGTAGATACAAACAAACCATGTTGGTTTTTGGTCCAACATGGACCAAAAAAAAGTCTTGAGAAAGCTTGTTTTTTTTTCTAATTAAATACTTTTGATCAATATTTAGTATAGAACCTGCGTTGAAAACTATTGATTGCTAATTGATGAATCTGGTTACAACTAAGTAATCTTTATGAATATTTAGTATATAACCTATGTATGGAACTGTGTTATTTCCAGAACTTGTATTGTAGAATAGAACTTGTATGAAATTTAATCAGCATTCATTTGTTATAGAATAGTCATGTTGCTAGGACGCAGGGTTTCCGAGATATTAGTGAACACCGGAAAAATGGGACCTTCTAAACCCCCCCCTCCCCCCCCCCCCCCCTCCTCCCCGGCTCAAAGGTTAAGGGTAAGGACTTTTGATATGTTCACCTCCTATCCAGCCCATACAAAGTTACGAAGTCAAAAATTGTGTTCCAAACATTTCTACCTATAGCTGTTTTCAAGCATTCGTTGCCTGGACTGCGTAGCTAGGCTTTGTATTTGTGTCGGCAGATACCTGGGGTATATTTACAACTCTTGAGGATTAACTCCAAGCAGGTAAATTTCCTGCTAGGAGGGTTCAGTCCGGGCAGTGAACCGACTCTATTCGCTCATAGTATCTAACCGTTGTGAAGTTTATTTTTTTTGGATTTAGGACTTAATATACATATGTAGACTAAATCATAGCAAGAAGCCTACCTCCGTCGTCGGTTCTTCACTATGTAGACTCGCTAATGTTACCCAATCTTAGATACATCGTAATTAAAATCCACAGCAAAAACACGACATTTCATCAGAATCCCCTGCTTAATAAAACCTATATAGAATAATATGCCAAATAAAGCCTATCTGGCTGAAAAATAGAGGAAAAATGCCGTTCGTGGTGGTAGAAAATCTTACAAGGCATTTCGCTCAGAAATCTCCGAAATATTCTTACTAATTTTACGTACCCTGTTTTAAAATCAAATAGATTTATATTCTATAATCAATAAGAAAAACTACTAGCAATAAAAAACTATGGGTAACAGATGAAAATAGGGAATACCAAGAACAATTCTAAAGAACGAAATCAACACCAGTACTGTAATCTAGATATTCATAAGGCATCATCGAATTCTAACAAACAAAATATTGCTTCTAATTATACGTATCCTGTTTACTGACAAATACATTTGACTGCTATAAGAAATTACAAAAATAACGAGCAGTGAAAAAAAAAACTGCGGGAAACACACAAATAGAGACTAAGTTTTAAGCACTTATTTCTCCTAATGTGACGACCCCATCAAACATTTCTTCAAAACATTTTTCCACGATTTCCTAACCCTTTTCGAGGGGGTTATAGGTAAAAAACGATATAGAGGTTATATCAACAGAGTTTTTAAATATATGCAAAGACCTGTTGATCAATAAAATTAAAATAAAAAATAGAGTCATTTTTCCTATCCTATTTTACAAACAAATACATTTTCCTAACATAAGAAATTACAAAAATAAAAAACCAAGGGAAAGAGACAAAAATTACAAAAAGAACGACAAAAACCCGTTCATAAGAACAAAACAGACGTATTTGAAGTTTTAAGCACTTATTTCTCCGATTGACATAACCTAATCAAAAATAGTTTTAGAATAATTTTTGTAGAGAATTTAGTAAGCTTTCAAATAGTTTCTATCCACTTAGCACGATTTCCCAACGGTGTTCGAGATATTAATGAAAGTATACGAAGTTCCCAAAACTTTTCATGTGTGTTCATAAAATATTTTATTCTAACCCTTCCTTAACTCCAAACGTAACGAAACTTTCAACATATTAGTTTTAATGAAAGTAGAACATGCAGATAATGTTTCAACTGAATCCCGTGATTCTAAGTACCCAAACCAAAAACGGTATTTAAAAACTATTTTTCCAATTTTCTCGAAAACGGTTAAAGCTATCGTCTTGAAAATGGTTTCATTCGTTTTCCTAGCCCAAGAAGCCTATAAAAAGAGTACTTACAAGCTTATGAACTCAAAAACGTAAGCGTTACGATTTTTTCTGCGCGAATTTCGCCCCAAACGCCATCTTCCAGTGGGCGGATTTTGCTGGTTAACGAACTTGACCTTTCAAATTGGACGACTGATTTTTGTACCAAATTTCATCAAAATCGGACCATTCGTCTTCTATTTAGAGAGCGAACAGACAAATATATATATATATATATATATATATATATATATATATATATATATATATATATAAATATATACATATATATATATATATACAAATTTGAACCACCGTTATTTTCGGTTTCTAGGGGTTCTGAAATGCAAAATTTTCTAGTCGGCACTTCCGGATTGTTTCATTGTATCAACCTTATAAGCGGGGTTCCTCCCTATGGGGGAGGGAGGAACCGCGCTAAAAGGTTAATATGATCAAAATCAATTCTCTCAACTATGAAAAAAGTTATTAAGCATTAAAGTTGACTGTTTTGCAGGTTATGAAGGATAACAAACAACGTTATTTGTAAACAAACATATTTTATTCCTTTTCTCTCTCTCTCTTTTTTGGATCTTTTACATTTATTAAGCATTACATGATATGCGTTTCCGCTCGCTACGCTACGCTCCACTCGCTCAAGAAGATATAAGAAAACTCTAGCAATCCAACTCGCAATTAATAGAATTATATTAATTTAAGCGACTCTAGTCTATCCAACTCGCTAAAATTAATAGGATTCCATTAATTTTTCCGAGTAAGAAACCAATCCCTTTTTCTTTGTCAGGAACATCGCGAACTAATTGTAAAGACCCATTTTTTCTCACTAACATAAGCAGAGATTTTTCATAAACAAAAATTAATTCACTGTTGAAGGTTACTTTACTCCCAGCAAGAACCAATGCAATGGTGAGTCAGCATGAACACCCTCCATCGATGTAGAATACATCGGGGCAGCGCTCATCGGAGTAGCTAACGTACCCTAAGGCGCTAGCCACTAGACCACGGAAACCCCTGGTATCAATAGTATTTTATTTTCGCGTGGAACATGATTTAGCCGTGACCTAACCACCCGCAAACGATACACATAGATTTCTCCTATGTTTTCCCCTATCCTCAACACGCCAAAGGACTTATCAGTGCAAAGTGTACCTCACCTTTCTTGGTTGGCACTAGTGCTGATTGTGAGTACTGTCACAATATTTATTGTATTGTGATGACAATACTCCCAGTGCTTCTCTTCATTCATCTATTGAACATAAAGTCCATTCAACACCTTCTAGGGATTATTGCAATTCATAAACTATTTATATTGCAATTAATTCTTGCAACACTTATTGATCAATGCAACAGATAAACTGACCAATGAAATACAATCTTCAAACCGTATCGTAACCTAGAAAAAATTGCTGGTCATTGGAGATAGGTGTTTGGTAATTGAAGAGTTTTATGTCGCCAATATCTTGCATGGGCGTATATAGAAAATAATTTCGGGAGGAGCTGGGAGAATTTCGGGGAGGGGCTGAGAACAATTGGGGGGTATGGAATACTAACAATCTTTTGTCGGAGACCACATCCAGTTATTTTGAAGTAAGTGTCTTGATTTTAAACAGTGCTTTTCTTACTTACGGCTTAGCTTAGAGGTTCTTTACCGGTTATCTAAGGTTACAAACCGAATTATATAAATATTGTAATCAAAAGTTAATATAGTAAAGAAAAATATTTAAAATCACTGCAATCACTTCTAAAAGTAACTTTGGTAAAAATGCAGTTTCACGCCCTTCAAACCGATTTCCTTCAAATTTTGCACAATAACGTATTTTGATGCACTAAACACGAATACGACAAAAAAAAAAAAATACGTCGGATTTAACTAGGAAAGAAGTTATTAAGCACTTAAGTGTTCACTGTTATGCAGGTTATGAGAGCTTATGTAAACAACTAAATTTGTGACGACTTTAAGGCATACATGCTATGCGTTTCCGCTCGCTACGCTCGCTCAAGAAGATAACAAAACCCCAGTCAATCCAACTCGCTAAAATTAATAGAATATAATATTAAGCACTGAAGTTAGGAAGGTTATAAAACTAGGCGTCATCAGCGTATTTGTAAACACGCGCATGCGCAGATATGTAACATTGGGAAACAGAGAACTCTCATTTGAAATGTTCAGAAACCATTTATTCGAAAATATTGTTAATTTTAAGGGCATCCTCACCAGTCGCTTAAGGGCATACGTGCTATGCGTTTCCGCTCGCTACGCTCGCTCAAGAAGATAACAAAACCCCAGTCAATCCAACTCGCTATAATTAATAGCTCTCATAACCTGCATAACAGTGAACTTTAGTGCTTAATAACTTCTTTCCTAGTTAAATCCGACGGGTTTTTTTTTATCGTATTCGTCTTTGGTGCATCAAAACACGTTATATTTTTTTTTTTTTTTTTTTTTTTTTTTTTTTTTTTTTTTTTTTTTTTTTTTTTTTTTTTTTTTTTACGGCGCATCGACATAAATCTTGGCCATTAGCGCCGCAAAATACGTTATTGTACAAAATTTGAAAGAAATCGGTCTGGAGGGCGGGAAACTGCATTTTTACCGTAACTTTTTTTTACTAATATATTTATATACTAATATGGTTTCTAACTAACCCTAAGATAACCTGTATCTGTAAGTAATACTTTTAGGCTTGTAAATCATAAATGAAAATAAGCAGAATATATTTCAGCAAGCAATATGTATTAATAAAAAGGTTAATATCGTCGTTACAAATGCAAAGTATCGAATGTGAAAAGTGGTTGGTACCTTTTAGATAACTTTATATATATTTTATCTTATGATATATTTTAATTAGACTTAATGCATATTCGTTAGTTTAATTATCTGTAATTGATAATTATTTTTCTTTAATTTTCGAGAGTTTACCACATCGTACATCAGCCCAAAAGCAACCAAAAAAATTGAAAATGAAAAATGCGTTTTTTCATATCGATACTTTGCATTTGTATCGATGATATTATAAAAATCAATGGTAATTGTGAAGTTTAGGGGCCTCCTCACCGATTTTTATGTCGTGTAGCTCTATAACGTATTTATTTTTTTATATATTTATTTCGCATTATTTCGCTTCGCTCGCTCAAGAAGATATTAAAAATCTAGTCAATCCAACTCGCTAAAATTAATAGAATTCTATTAATTTTTGCAATGTTTAGTTCTATCTCTAAAGATAATTTCGGCACAAATAAAACATTGCCAAGTTTTAGAATATACCTAGTTGAGGAAAGTGATATTTTAGTAACTGGATATAAGTATTTTTATTGTTGTTTTTAAAGGTAAGTTGAAG
Organism: Gonocerus acuteangulatus; assembly: GCA_946811695.1. Classification (NCBI taxonomy): domain Eukaryota; kingdom Metazoa; phylum Arthropoda; class Insecta; order Hemiptera; family Coreidae; genus Gonocerus; species Gonocerus acuteangulatus. Next base: position 91,336,897 of record OX328127.1, on the reverse strand, counting down.
TGTCTTTACTGTTCTTAGTAACTAATAGGTCTTCTAAGTAATGAACTTGGACATTTCTTTCTTGTATCGTCTCTTGTATTGGCAAATATTTTTGGTTGAAAATATGGTACACTTAATACACCAACTCATTTATACTTTTTTGGAGTGAAGGATGGTAAGGCGTTTTTTGGGGGTTTTAGGAGGGGATATTTATCGCTTTTTGGGGAGGGGAGTGTTTCTTTAGGGGGGAGGAACTTGGCCTCTATTTCACATTTATGTTTTTTGGGGGGATATAAATATAATAATGTTATGAGTCAGAAAAAAATGACCGTTTTCTTTGTGTTTGAACTTTGCATCGTAATTCCTATCTTATTTACATTCAGGAGCTAAGAATTATGATAAGAAGTTCATGTTTGATCCCTTCTGAATCATTTTGTAACCAGCATGCCCTCTACTATCCGGGCTCAGTACTTCTCTGGCTTTCCTTTGTTCACAATGACATTAAAGTAAGGAATTATCATAATTTTGCTTTATTTTTGGAAACGAAAGTTTTCAGCAGTTGAAGCCATTCGTTTAGTGGTTGAATTTGAGGATGAAGACACATTGAATGAAAGGACGATGAGAAGTTGGTTCCAAAAATTTAGTGAAGGTTATTTGAGTTTTGATAAGAAATCTGTATCAGGGCGTGTTTCATTAGTCAACCAGAACGCTCTGCGCACTGCTATTGAAGCCGATCCTACGAAAAGCAATTCTAATGGGTTATATTCAGTACAACTGCTGAGAATTTACGATTTTTTTGTTCAGCGGTATCCAGGTTTAGTCAAAAGAAGGCAAGTCTTGTTTCTACAAGATAATGCCAGACCCCACACCTCTCGCCTTACAAGCCAAAAACTACCCGATTTGGATGGAATCGAGCTTCTTCCTCACCCGGCATATAGTCCAGACCTAGCTCCATCAGACTAGCACATGTTCAGATCAATGGCTCACTTCTTTCAAGGAAAAACATTCAACAACTTGAATGAAGTTGGAAATGGCGTTCGTGAGTTCTTCGATTCTAAACCCAAAGAGTGGTACCATCAAGGATTTCAACAGCTGGCTTCCAGAAGGCGTCAAACCATGGTTTTTACCTATAAAACGGTTATTTATTTATTTTTTTTAGTCACCCCATTAGTTATCATGTCATTGCTGATTCTTAAATATGCATATGTAGAGATAGTCACTGATTAAAAAGCTATTTTACTGATTAAAACTAAGATTGATGATGATTGGTCTAACGATCCTGTGATGATTCGCCTACTTTCCTTTTCATCGAAGCCTATACTGCAATAGACGCGTCCGAATACTGAATATATTGTAGGTCACGTCTCTAGACGCGGCGCTAATAGCCGACGAGATGACACAGAAAGATAAACCATTCGAGTCATCACTCATTCATCTGGCGAGGTGGAGAAACTTCATCCGACGAGCAGTCTACCACTAGAAAGGCAGGTTGGATACGATACGAGCGATGAGCGATGGGTGACAGAGCGACCGAGCGTTTAGCGGAAGAGGGGCACTTGCTACGAATCGTAGCAAACCGCTCAGCCGCTCTGTATCGTAGCCTACGATACAGAGCGGCTGGGCGGTAATTTCCTTTAGTCCCCGTCATCGCATACTCCAATATACATTTTTTAATTAAAATAATAATTCAAAAAATTAATATATTAAATGGACCGAAGAAACTGGTTTAGTTTCATGAAAACGAAACATAGAAAGCCATAGGTTGGTGCACACAGAGTTTCATGAAACCTGGTTTCATGGAATTCGTTAAATCTGTTTCCTATTGCTTCAGTTTCACGTTTCATCAGTAGATCTACTAGTTCTAATAAGCTATCAATAACTTAAACATCCTAACAAAAATCCTTAAATTTATCGGGATCTCTGTTTTAGTTGGCGAGCTTCAACGAAACAGCTGTGTTGCCGATCCCTAATCATCGGGATCTCTGTTTTAGTTGGCAAGCTTCAACGAAACAGCTGTGTTGCCGATCCCTAATCATCGGGATCTCTGTATTAGTTGGCGAGCTTCAACGAAACAGCTGTGTTGCCGATCCCTAATCATCGGGATCTCAGTTTTAGTTGGCGAGCTTCAACGAAACAGCTGTGTTGCCGATCCCTAATCATCGGGATCTCTGTTTTAGTTGGCGAGCTTCAACGAAACAGCTGTGTTGCCGATCCCTAATCATCGGGATCTCTGTTTTAGTTGGTGAGCTTCAACGAAACAGCTGTGATGCCGATCCCTAATCATCAGGATCTCTGTTTTAGTTGGCGAGCTTCAACGAAACAGCTGTGTTGCCGATCCCTAATCATCGGGATCTCTGTTTTAGTTGGTGAGCTTCAACGAAACAGCTGTGTTGCCGATCCCTAATCATCAGGATCTCTGTTTTAGTTGGCGAGCTTCAACGAAACAGCTGTGTTGCCGATCCCTAATCATCGGGATCTCTGTTTTAGTTGGCGAGCTTCAACGAAACAGCTGTGTTGCCGATCCCTAATCATCAGGATCTCTGTTTTAGTTGGTGAGCTTCAACGAAACAGCTGTGATGCCGATCCCTAATCATCAGGATCTCTGTTTTAGTTGGCGAGCTTCAACGAAACAGCTGTGTTGCCGATCCCTAATCATCAGGATCTCTGCTTTAGTTGGCGAGCTTTAACGAAACAGCTGTGTTGCCGATCCCTAATCATCAGGATCTCTGTTTTAGTTGGCGAGCTTCAACGAAACAGCTGTGATGCCGATCCCTAATCATCAGGATCTCTGTTTTAGTTGGCGAGCTTCAACGAAACAGCTGTGTTGCCGATCCCTAATCATCAGGATCTCTGTTTTAGTTGGTGAGCTTCAACGAAACAGCTGTGTTGCCGATCCCTAATCATCAGGATCTCTGTTTTAGTTGGCGAGCTTCAACGAAACAGCTGTGTTGCCGATCCCTAATCATCGGGATCTCTGTTTTAGTTGGCGAGCTTCAACGAAACAGCTGTGTTGCCGATCCCTAATCATCGGGATCTCTGTTTTAGTTGGCGAGCTTCAACGAAACAGCTGTGTTGCCGATCCCTAATCATCAGGATCTCTGCTTTAGTTGGTGAGCTTCAACGAAACAGCTGTGATGCCGATCCCTAATCATCAGGATCTCTGTTTTAGTTGGCGAGCTTCAACGAAACAGCTGTGTTGCCGATCCCTAATCATCGGGATCTCTGTTTTAGTTGGCGAGCTTCAACGAAACAGCTGTGTTGCCGATCCCTAATCATCAGGATCTCTGTTTTAGTTGGCGAGCTTCAACAAAACAGCTGTGTTGCCGATCCCTAATCATCAGGATCTCTGTTTTAGTTGGCGAGCTTCAACGAAACAGCTGTGTTGCCGATCCCTAATCATCGGGATCTCTGTTTTAGTTGGCGAGCTTCAACGAAACAGCTGTGTTGCCGATCCCTAATCATCAGGATCTCTGTTTTAGTTGGCGAGCTTCAACGAAACAGCTGTGTTGCCGATCCCTAATCATCAGGATCTCTGTTTTAGTTGGCGAGCTTCAACGAAACAGCTGTGTTGCCGATCCCTAATCATCGGGATCTCTGTTTTAGTTGGCGAGCTTCAACGAAACAGCTGTGTTGCCGATCCCTAATCATCAGGATCTCTGTTTTAGTTGGCGAGCTTCAACGAAACAGCTGTGTTGCCGATCCCTAATCATCAGGATCTCTGTTTTAGTTGGCGAGCTTCAACGAAACAGCTGTGTTGCCGATCCCTAATCATCAGGATCTCTGTTTTAGTTGGCGAGCTTCAACGAAACAGCTGTGTTGCCGATCCCTAATCATCGGGATCTCTGTTTTAGTTGGCGAGCTTCAACGAAACAGCTGTGTTGCCGATCCCTAATCATCGGGATCTCTGTTTTAGTTGGTGAGCTTCAACGAAACAGCTGTGTTGCCGATCCCTAATCATCAGGATCTCTGTTTTAGTTGGCGAGCTTCAACGAAACAGCTGTGTTGCCGATCCCTAATCATCAGGATCTCTGTTTTAGTTGGTGAGCTTCAACGAAACAGCTGTGTTGCCGATCCCTAATCATCAGGATCTCTGCTTTAGTTGGCGAGCTTTAACGAAACAGCTGTGATGCCGATCCCTAATCATCGGGATCTCTGTTTTAGTTGGCGAGCTTCAACGAAACAGCTGTGTTGCCGATCCCTAATCATCAGGATCTCTGTTTTAGTTGGTGAGCTTCAACGAAACAGCTGTGATGCCGATCCCTAATCATCAGGATCTCTGTTTTAGTTGGCGAGCTTCAACGAAACAGCTGTGTTGCCGATCCCTAATCATCAGGATCTCTGTTTTAGTTGGCGAGCTTCAACGAAACAGCTGTGTTGCCGATCCCTAACCATCAGGATCTCTGTTTTAGTTGGCGAGCTTCAACGAAACAGCTGTGTTGCCGATCCCTAATCATCAGGATCTCTGCTTTAGTTGGCGAGCTTTAACGAAACAGCTGTGTTGCCGATCCCTAATCATCAGGATCTCTGTTTTAGTTGGTGAGCTTCAACGAAACAGCTGTGTTGCCGGTCCCTAATCATCGGGTGAACCTAGTACTTGCAGTTTTTTTTATTTTTTAGCCACCACCACGCATCGTCGTTTGAATCAATCACGAAATCGATGGGAAACAGTTTATTCTGTGTGCACGCTTTAATAAAATAGGCTTCATGACACCAGTTTCTTCAGTCTGCACCGGTCCTAAGTCGAAAGTTTAAAATATCTTAGTTGCAAGCTTAAAATATATCTTATTTTAACTGAAATGGTAACCTTCCTCGGAAATCAGCTGTTCGAATTGAATCCATGAGAAGGAGTGGTGGTATTATTTCGAGATTTTGAGGGAAATTGAATGCCTTATTAGCATGGACATTTTCATATTTATAAGAAACTAGAAGGAATCCGCTCTTTGTTTTTCCTTATTGGGGAAATTGAATTTCCTTGGAGGAAGAAAATCCCGTTCTCCTTTCTTCTTTAGCCAATTCCTCCTTTCGAATTATATCGAAGAAAATTTAGAATAAAACGAATCAGGAAATTGGACGAAAGAAAAATAATAAAAAATATTTGTTCTGTTTCCTTTTCTTTGCTACTGTTAAATCCATAGTATCTAGTGCGCTAGTCTACTAAATCCATAGTAGTACTACTTCTTTGCTACTGTTAAATCCATAGTATCTAGTGCGCTAGTCTACTAAATCCGTACTAGTACTACTTCTTTGCTAATGTTAAATCCATAGTATCTAGTGCGCTAGTCTACTAAATCCATAGTAGTACTACTTCTTTGCTACTGTTAAATCCATAGTATCTAGTGCACTATACTACTAAATCCATAGTAGTACTACTACTTTGCTAATGTTAAATCCATAGTATCTAGTGCACTATACTACTAAATCCGTAGTAGTACTACTTCTTTGCTACTGTTAAATCCATAGTATCTAGTGCGCTAGTCTACTAAATCCATAGTAGTACTACTTCTTTGCTACTGTTAAATCCATAGTATCTAGTGCGCTAGTCTACTAAATCCGTACTAGTACTACTTCTTTGCTAATGTTAAATCCATAGTATCTAGTGCGCTAGTCTACTAAATCCATAGTAGTACTACTTCTTTGCTACTGTTAAATCCATAGTATCTAGTGCACTATACTACTAAATCCATAGTAGTACTACTACTTTGCTAATGTTAAATCCATAGTATCTAGTGCACTATACTACTAAATCCGTAGTAGTACTACTTCTTTGCTAATGTTAAATCCATAGTATCTAGTGCACTATACTACTAAATCCGTAGTAGTACTACTTCTTTGCTACTGTTAAATCCATAGTATCTAGTGCACTATACTACTAAATCCATAGTAGTACTACTACTTTGCTAATGTTAAATCCATAGTATCTAGTGCACTATACTACTAAATCCGTAGTAGTACTACTTCTTTGCTACTGTTAAATCCATAGTATCTAGTGCACTATACTACTAAATCCGTAGTAGTACTACTTCTTTGCTACTGTTAAATCCATAGTATCTAGTGCACTATACTACTAAATCCGTAGTAGTACTACTTCTTTGCTACTGTTAAAACCATAGTATCTAGTGCACTATACTACTAAATCCGTAGTAGTACTACTTCTTTGCTACTGTTAAATCCATAGTATCTAGTGCACTATACTACTAAATCCATAGTAGTACTACTTCTTTGCTACTGTTAAATCCATAGTATCTAGTGCACTATACTACTAAATCCGTGGTAGTACTACTTCTTTGCTACTGTTAAATCCATAGTATCTAGTGCACTATACTACTAAATCCGTAGTAGTACTACTTCTTTGCTACTGTTAAATCCATAGTATCTAGTGCACTATACTACTAAATCCGTAGTAGTACTACTTCTTTGCTACTGTTAAATCCATAGTATCTAGTGCACTATACTACTAAATCCGTAGTAGTACTACTTCTTTGCTACTGTTAAATCCATAGTATCTAGTGCGCTAGTCTACTAAATCCATAGTAGTACTACTTCTTTGCTACTGTTAAATCCATAGTATCTAGTGCACTATACTACTAAATCCATAGTAGTACTACTTCTTTGCTACTGTTAAATCCATAGTATCTAGTGCACTATACTACTAAATCCGTAGTAGTACTACTTCTTTGCTACTGTTAAATCCATAGTATCTAGTGCACTATACTACTAAATCCATAGTAGTACTACTTCTTTGCTACTGTTAAATCCATAGTATCTAGTGCACTATACTACTAAATCCATAGTAGTACTACTTCTTTGCTACTGTTAAATCCATAGTATCTAGTGCACTATACTACTAAATCCGTAGTAGTACTACTTCTTTGCTACTGTTAAATCCATAGTATCTAGTGCACTATACTACTAAATCCATAGTAGTACTACTTCTTTGCTACTGTTAAATCCATAGTATCTAGTGCGCTAGTCTACTAAATCCATAGTAGTACTACTTCTTTGCTACTGTTAAATCCATAGTATCTAGTGCGCTAGTCTACTAAATCCATAGTAGTACTACTTCTTTGCTACTGTTAAATCCATAGTATCTAGTGCACTATACTACTAAATCCATAGTAGTACTACTTCTTTGCTACTGTTAAATCCATAGTATCTAGTGCACTATACTACTAAATCCGTAGTAGTACTACTTCTTTGCTACTGTTAAATCCATAGTATCTAGTGCACTATACTACTAAATCCATAGTAGTACTACTTCTTTTCTACTGTTAAATCCATAGTATCTAGTGCACTATACTACTAAATCCATAGTAGTACTACTTCTTTGCTACTGTTAAATCCATAGTATCTAGTGCACTATACTACTAAATCCGTAGTAGTACTACTTCTTTGCTACTGTTAAATCCATAGTATCTAGTGCACTATACTACTAAATCCATAGTAGTACTACTTCTTTGCTACTGTTAAATCCATAGTATCTAGTGCGCTAGTCTACTAAATCCATAGTAGTACTACTTCTTTGCTACTGTTAAATCCATAGTATCTAGTGCACTATACTACTAAATCCATAGTAGTACTACTTCTTTGCTACTGTTAAATCCATAGTATCTAGTGCACTATACTACTAAATCCATAGTAGTACTACTTCTTTGCTACTGTTAAATCCATAGTATCTAGTGCGCTAGTCTACTAAATCCATAGTAGTACTACTTCTTTGCTACTGTTAAATCCATAGTATCTAGTGCACTATACTACTAAATCCATAGTAGTACTACTTCTTTGCTACTGTTAAATCCATAGTATCTAGTGCACTATACTACTAAATCCGTAGTAGTACTACTTCTTTGCTAATGTTAAATCCATAGTATCTAGTGCACTATACTACTAAATCCGTAGTAGTACTACTTCTTTGCTACTGTTAAATCCATAGTATCTAGTGCACTATACTACTAAATCCGTAGTAGTACTACTTCTTTGCTACTGTTAAATCCATAGTATCTAGTGCACTATACTACTAAATCCGTAGTAGTACTACTTCTTTGCTACTGTTAAATCCATAGTATCTAGTGCACTATACTACTAAATCCGTAGTAGTACTACTTCTTTGCTACTGTTAAAACCATAGTATCTAGTGCACTATACTACTAAATCCGTAGTAGTACTACTTCTTTGCTACTGTTAAATCCATAGTATCTAGTGCACTATACTACTAAATCCATAGTAGTACTACTTCTTTGCTACTGTTAAATCCATAGTATCTAGTGCACTATACTACTAAATCCGTGGTAGTACTACTTCTTTGCTACTGTTAAATCCATAGTATCTAGTGCACTATACTACTAAATCCGTAGTAGTACTACTTCTTTGCTACTGTTAAATCCATAGTATCTAGTGCACTATACTACTAAATCCGTAGTAGTACTACTTCTTTGCTACTGTAAAATCCATAGTATCTAGTGCACTATACTACTAAATCCGTAGTAGTACTACTTCTTTGCTACTGTTAAATCCATAGTATCTAGTGCGCTAGTCTACTAAATCCATAGTAGTACTACTTCTTTGCTACTGTTAAATCCATAGTATCTAGTGCACTATACTACTAAATCCATAGTAGTACTACTTCTTCGCTAATGTTTTGAGTGCCCGTTTTAAAATGTTGAATTTAACAATTCATATTTTTGTTCTATTATTTGAAAATATTCTGAAAGCCGAAACGCTTTTGTGAAATGGTGGTGATATAAATAAATGACATACTTATGGTCTCAGGTGTTGATCATAAAAAGATGTTTTAATTAAACTTGATCTCAGAATTTTCTTTTTGGAGAAAAAGAGGATATAAAAAAAGTTATTTTGTTTAAGTTATTTCGTTCGCGCACGTGCGAACGCCAGCAGTCACTTTTTTTAAATGTTTTTTTTTCCAGTTTAGTCACCGCTAAAGCATATTTATGCTAAAATATAATAAAAGTGTTTTGTTTGTTCATTAGCTAAATTTTGTTAAATATAAGTGTTTTTAAAGGATTTTCGAAGTAAAGTGTCCTATACTTGTACTAATGAACTCATTGAGTCACTGTATATTGCGATGATTTTGTGATGAGTGTTAGGTATGTTGCCTAATGCAGTGTTAGGTATGTTGCCTAATGCAGTGCTGGGTATGTTTTTGTTATATTAAAGAAACATTAACAACATTTTATCTTAATCTTAAAAAAATATTTAATTTATTAGTCCGTTTTTATCGAATGAGGTACGTTACCTGGGACTCCTACTAGACAGCAGACTCACATGGAACCCACACACTCGACTGAAAAGACAAGAGCTAAACAGGAGATATGGGCTCTTACGACGACTACTTGGCCCTACGTCAAAGCTTACGACACAAAACAAACTCACTATTTACAAAACTATAATCAGACCTATCTGGACTTACGGACTTGAAGTATGGGGAACAGCAAAACACTCGAACATACAACGAATACAAGCATTCTAATCCAAAGTCCTTCGTAGAATAGTCAACGCTCCCTTTTATGTCTCTAACAAAACCCTACACAATGACCTCAACATTCCCTTCGTAAACGACCTCTCCAAATCCCGATTCTTAACGTTTCATTCCAAATTGTCATCCCACCCAAATCCTAGAGGTCAATCCCTTTCCACTCAGACCCACCCTAAAGACCTTCCCAGGAGGCTTCAGAGACTTTGGCCCCGTGACCAGCTACCATAACAGCAGTTAAAAACAGCACAAATTCTTTAGATATATTAGGAAGTGCCGATAATGTTTGGCTCCTTCCATATACTGTTCATTGACATGTATACTTAGGCCAGCACAATTAATTATTGTACTCATAATTGTACAGATGTTAAATAAACATGAATTATAAAAAAAAAAAAAAAAAAAAAAAAAAAAAAAAAAAAAAAATTAGTCCGTTTTTATAATACATTATTCACATACCGCCAAATTACACAACCCTCCCATGAGGAAATTTACAGTAGATAAAGGATATTAGTGAAATCATATATCTGAATAATTTAATTACAAAAATGAAGAAATCGCCCGTAATTATATCATTATGTCTTTAAAAAGTTTTGCTAATGTCACGCAAAGGTTATTACGTAGGGGTGTTACGGTCCAAGGAACTCGAAGAATGGGACGTTGGGGAAGTTACGAGACAAGTTTAAAATAAAAAGATATGAATTTTAAACATGCAGAAAATATTTTAACTTAATCCCATGATTCTAACTACTTTAACCAAAAACTTTATTCGACAAACATTTTTGCATTTTTCACGAATACGGTTAAAGCTATCGCCTTAAAAATGGTTTCATTCGTTTTTGTTGGCCAAGAAGCCAATAAAACGAGTACTTGAAAGCATATGATGTAAGCGTAACAATTTTTTTTTTACGCAAATTTCGCTCCATAAATTATGTTGGATGGACGGATTCTGCTGGTTAACGAACTCGACCTTTCAAATTAGACGAATTATTTTTGTACCAAATATCATCAAAATCGAAACATTACTCTGGCATCTACAGCGCGAACAGACAAGTATATATATATATATATATATATATATATATATATATATATATATATATATCTTGACATTGATTTGGCTGGACGGTGGTGGTACTGCATCCAAATAGGAAAACCAACAAACTCCAAGGTCTCCACCACAAATGATTTATTTTATTCACCAACAAAGCATGCTTTCGGAGTCTACAGCTCCATCCTCAGTGCTTCCCGTTCTTCACTGCAGGCGGTTCACCCGTAGACTCCACGGGTCCCGTAGAGTCTACGGGTGAACCGCCTGCAGTGAAGAACGGGAAGCACTGAGGATGGAGCTGTAGACTCCGAAAGCATGCTTTGTTGGTGAATAAAATAAATCATTTGTGGTGGAGACCTTGGAGTTTGTTGGTTTTCCTATTTGGATATATATATATATATACACTTGAACCACCGTTATTTTCGTTCTCTAGGGGTTCTGAAATGTAAACTTTTCTAGTTGGCACTTCCGGATTGCGTCATGAGGAACCGCGCTAAGATTCGTACCGCAGGATGTGTGTGTTAAAGCAAGAGGATTAATGAAATTTTTTTTTTTTTTTTTTTTTTTTTTTTTTTTTTTTTAATAATAAAGCGTTTATTAACATCTGCACAAATAATATAATACATTGGTTAATTGTGATAAATAAAGAAAAGAAAAAAATAGTACATACTTAAATTATTAAAAGAAAAAAGAAAAAAAAAGATAAATAAATAAATAAAAGGGGAAAAAATAATAAGAATTAATAATAAGAGAAATAACAATAAATAAAATGATAAAATATAATTTAATTAGAAATTTGGAAGGAGCCAATCATAATTGACACTTCCTAGTTAAACGCTTTTATTTGTCCTTTAAGTGCGAAGTTGATCACGAGGCCAAGATCTCTTTAGCCTCCTAGGAGGGTTTTCGGGGTGGGATTGAGAGGAGAGGGATTGAGCTCTGAGATTGGGATGAGCAGATAGTTTGGAGTGAAAGGTGAGGAATCGGGATTTAGCTAGTTCATGGATGAAAGGGATATTGAGGTCATGATGAAGGGTTTTATTGGAGACGAAAAAAGGGGCATTAACTATTTTGCGTAGGACTTTGGATTGGAATGCCTGTATTCTCTGTATATTTGATCTTTTGGTTGTTCCCCACAGTTCCAGTCCGTATGTCCAAATAGGTCTGATGATGGTTTTGTATATAGTGAGTTTGTTCTGTATTGTGAGTTTTGATGAAGGTCCCAATAGTCGTCGAAGAAGTCCGTATCTCCTGTTCACTTCCTGTCTTTTCAAGCGGGTGTGTGGGTTCCAAGTTAGTCTGCTGTCTAGTACTAATCCCAGGTAGCGCACTTCGTTGGATACAGGAAGTTCTTGACTGGATATGTGAACTGGTGGGCAAGTCCTTTTATGGAGAGTGAATGTTATTTGGCTGCATTTCCCTGGATTCACCTTGATTTTCCACCTGTTGCACCAATCCTCAACAGAGTCTAGATGTTCCTGCAGGTGGAGGGTAGCAGCTTCGGGATCAGGGGAGGAGGAAAAAATGGCTGTATCATCAGCATATGTCGTTAGATGAGTATTTGGGTGGGTAGGAACGTCAGCGGTGTACAGAAGGTAAAGGATAGGACCGAGAATACTTCCCTGTGGTACACCAGAGGAAATAGGACGGGAACTAACTGTCAAATATAAACAACATTTCCGCAAGAATAGAAGGTGCTGAAGAGAAGAAGTAGTGCTAACAAGACTTCGAATTGGACATATTCTATAAACCTACTCTCACTAAATGAGGATTGCTTAATGAATAGCAATTAATTTACCGAAAAAACATATATCATAGTATAAGGCAACAATAAATAACCAACAACAAATATTATGATCCGATTAAATTAAAGTATTCATACAATATATAGTATACATAGATAAGCAATATCATTTAAATAAATTATAAAATAAAGTAAAAATAATTCATTATTATTAATGAAAAGTTATATCAAGTAAATTTCGTTTAGAATTATAATTTCGTTAAGATTTATAGTTTTGAACATAGCACATTGAATGATATATTTATGGAAGTACTATTAATTTAGTAAAGTTATTTAACAGATTTTTATTTCAAATAAGTGTGTTTCAACTTCCTCATAAGACCTTTATGTTAAGAGATTTTTAATTGTAACAAGCTGTTACACGGCGTGCCATGCTACACCTACTTTCTGCGTATAGAAAAGCCTAAATAAATTAGAAACCAAATAACCTAGCCTACGGGTTTTGACCTAGCCTACAGCACTCTCCAGATTAGGCTCTACCTGTGTACCGAGTTTAGACAAAATCGGACGAACGGTGTGGATTTTTATATGGAACAAACATACAGACAGACAGCTGATAGATGTTTTTGACCTAGCCTACGGCACTCTCCAGATTAGGATCTACCTGTGTACCGAGTTTAGTCAAAATCGGACGAACGGTGTGGATTTGTATAAGGGACAAACATACATACAGACAGCTGATATATGTTTTTGACCTAGTCTACGGCACTCTCCAGATTAGGATCTACCTGTGTACCGAGTTTAGTCAAAATCGGACGAACGGTGTGGATTTGTATAAGGGACAAACATACAGACAGACAGCTGGTAGACGATTTTGACATGGCCTACGACACTCCCCAGATTATGATCTACATGTGTACCGAGTTTAGTCAAAATCGGACGAACGGTGTGGATTTGTATAAGGGACAAACATACAGACAGACAGCTGGTAGACGTTTTTGACATAGCCTACGACACTCCTCAGATTAAGATCTACATGTGTACCGAGTTTAGTCGAAATCGGACGAACGGTGTGGATTTGTATAAGGAACAAACAAAGAAACAGACAGACAGACTTATATATATATATATATATATATATATATATATATATATATATATATATATATATATATATATAGATAATTGTAATAATGGAGACGCGGTGGCCGTGAGGGTTAAGGCGTGAGCACTTAACACTCCGTGCCGAAGGTCGTGGGTTCGATTCCCACTAGGGGTGGAGGCTTTTCTTTAGAAAAAAGAAAAGGCATCACCCCTATCCTGGTTAGAAAAGGGTGGTAACCTATAGATAACTCGTCCTAAAATTCCTAGTTAATAATAAATGGACGTTAAAATTTAAATAAAAAAATAATTGTAATAATTTATTTTAAACAAGTTATGTAGACAGGTTCAAATAATCCTAAACGTCAAATATTAAAGTCTTAAAACAAGACAATTTTATTAAAGTTCAAATTTAAATTTTAACGTCCGGTAAATTTATTATTATCTTTCAGTTCAATTGAAACTTTAAAGTATTTTATCAAGGTAATGATTGGTAGAATTTTTCATTATCTTTGTCTTAGTCTAATGTCTACCTAGTATTAACCCTTTCGTTGCTCTGAACGAGTTAACTCGTGTACGAAAAGCAGTGCCCCAGACGCTCCACACGATTTAACTCGTGTTCCACTGTCCGTGCCCCTCACGCTCCACACGAGTTAACTCGTGGCCAGTATTAGCTCCGTCTGTTGCTTCTCCGGCCTAGTTCTATTAACTCGCATAAAATCAGTGGGACCTAGCGATATTAAGGATGGTTCGTAGGTTCATTAAATCTACGGAATATTATAATTTTTAATTAACTAATGTGGTAATACAATAACCATACTATGTAAGATATTATAATATCTTATCTCTGAGACATCTAAAGAAGCCATAATGAAATGATGCATTCAATATAATTTTCTGAAGATTTCTAGGATCTGCAATGACTAATAATTTTTCACTAAAGGTTAAAGTAACAGAGACATTATATCTCAATTATCCTATAATGGCTAGTGATTTTATTATTTACTAATACAGCTTCATCCGGTTCTTCACAAACTTTTAGATTTCATCAAATCTTCTTCGTATAATAATTGAAATTTTTCATTGTGCCAAGTCCATTAGTATCTACACAAAAATGTAAAGTCCTACAATCAAAATTGTTATGGGTTATTGTTGAAGCTGGCGCACCTTGCCGCCTATTTGCAGTGTCGTACTCAGATTTGTCTCTCCAGCCATATTGTTGTTGTTTATATTTTTCAGTCACATTCTTGTATAGTACGGTTGGTATAAATAGCCTCCTTCGATATGAGTGACGGTGGACCTCGTTTTCTGAGAGAGAGGAAAGAGTCGAACGGTAGAGAGGTCGAGATAAGGAGAGATTGGCGAGCGTAAGGGGGGAGTTAGACGGAAAAGCATCGAGCTTACCGGGCGCTGCTAGTCGTTTCATTCGTCAGCAACGAAAGGGTCAATGCAATAAGTCATTATCTGTAAAAAACTTTCAGAATGACTGCAAAGAACCACAGAGTGTACTCAATGCAATAAGTCATTATCTGTAAAACACTTTCAGAATGACTGCAAAGAACCACAGAGTGTACTCAATGCAATAAGTCATTACCTGTAAAACACTTTCAGAATGACTGCAAAGAACCACAGAGTGTACCCAATGCAATAAGTCATTATCTGTAAAACACTTTCAGAATGACTGCAAAGAACCACAGAGTGTACTCAATGCAATAAGTCATTATCCGTAAAACACTTTCAGAATGACTGCAAAGAACCAAAGAGTGTACTCAATGCAATAAGTCATTATCTGTAAAACACTTTCAGAATGACTGCAAAGAACCACAGAGTGTACTCAATGCAATAAGTCATTCTCTTTAAAACACTTTCAGAATGACTTCAAAGAACCACAGAGTGTACTCAATGCAATAAGTCATTATCCGTAAAACACTTTCAGAATGACTGCAAAGAACCACAGAGTGTACTCAATGCAATAAGTCATTACCTGTAAAACTCCTTCAGAATGACTGCAAAGAACCACAGAGTGTACTCAATGCAATAAGTCATTATCTGTAAAACACTTTCAGAATGACTGCAAAGAACCACAGAGTGTACTCAATGCAATAAGTCATTATCTGTAAAACACTTTCAGAATGACTGCAAAGAACCACAGAGTGTACTCAATGCAATAAGTCATTACCTGTAAAACACTTTCAGAATGACTGCAAAGAACCACAGAGTGTACTCAATGCAATACGTCATTACCTGTAAAACACTTTCAGAATGACTGCAAAGAACCTTCCAAGTAACTTGTAAGAGCTGTTGACGGAGGGTACCCACACATATTTTAAACATTTACAACGATCCAATGGCCACAACCACTTGGAATACACCGGTTCCCGTAGATCACCGAAGTTAAGCAACGTCGGGCGTGGTCAGTACCTGAATGGGTGACCGAACACCTGCTGTTGGCATTATAATAGGGTGGCAGACTCTAGATAGCCTAGCGTTAGTAGGCCGGGTGTTAAAATGCCTTAACAAAAATTACAAAAAATAAAAATATACGAAAAAAAAATACAACGCAATATTTGAAAACACTTCCAAAATTTATTTATACAAAAAAGAGAAAAACGAACCACATTTTTAGTTGATATGAAATTACATTTTTAATAAATCATTTTTTTCTAACTTTTTAGTTTGCATTTTGTTTCATATTTTTTTTTTCAATTTATTATAAGTATAATTTTATTATAGTTGTTTGAGTTTAAATTATAAATATTTTAATTTTTTTATTAAATATACATTTTGCTTTCACCCAACAGGGTTATAGAGTAAATTGTTTGGTTGAGGAACGAAATCTATATATACAAAAATCAGCTGTTTGTCTGTCTGTTCCTTGTACAAATTGTCACGATTTGACCGATTTTTACCAAACTAGGCTAGGCCAAGAACGTCTACTAGATGTCTGTCTGTTTGTTTGTTCCTTATACAAATCCAAAACGATTGGCCGATTTTGATCAAACTTGGCAGACATGTAGTTCTTGATCCGGGGAGTGTCATATGATAGAACAAAATCGTCTAGGACTCACAGTTCAGAGGTCACGGGTTCTACGATCAGTCAAACTGGGCAACAAAAAAATTAGAGCGCATTACAACTTTATAAGTTACGAATTTTATGTAAGCATTGAGAACAGCTGTGATTACAAAAAGAGCTCCACCATCACCCGAGATGAAAAAGGTCACATTTTTATCTGCTTATCCGATCATAACACCGCAAAGAAAGTAAAAGATTAGAGTACGCCTCTATTTGTTGCACTATCTAGTTTACTGTATTGGCTCAGATAATATCTACATGTCCCCAAGTCAAAACACTTCAATTCGAGTTCATTCTAGGTGCTAACGTTGTTTAGCCATGAGCACTCTTGAGTTAAAATTAGAGTACGCCTCTATTTGTTGCACTATCTAGTTTACCGTATTGGCTCAGATAATATCTACATGTCCCCAAGTCAAAACACTTCAATTCGAGTTCATTCTAGGTGCTAACGTTGTTTAGTCATGAGCACTCTTGAGTTAAAATTAGAGTATGCCTCTATTTGTTGCACTATCTAGTTTACCGTATTGGCTCAGATAATATCTACATGTCCCCAAGTCAAAACACTTCAATTCGAGTTCATTCTAGGTGCTAACGTTGTTTAGTCATGAGCACTCTTGAGTTAAAATTAGAGTATGCCTCTATTTGTTGCACTATCTAGTTTACTGTATTGGCTCAGATAATATCTACATGTCCCCAAGTCAAAACACTTCAATTCGAGTTCATTCTAGGTGCTAACGTTGTTTAGTCATGAGCTATCTTGAGTTAAAATTAGAGTATGCCTCTATTTGTTGCACTATCTAGTTTACCGTATTGGCTCAGATAATATCTACATGTCCCCAAGTCAAAACACTTCAATTCGAGTTCATTCTAGGTGCTAACGTTGTTTAGTCATGAGCACTCTTGAGTTAAAATTAGAGTATGCCTCTATTTGTTGCACTATCTAGTTTACTGTATTGGCTCAGATAATATCTACATGTCCCCAAGTCAAAACACTTCAATTCGAGTTCATTCTAGGTGCTAACGTTGTTTAGTCATGAGCACTCTTGAGTTAAAATTAGAGTATGCCTCTATTTGTTGCACTATCTAGTTTACCGTATTGGCTCAGATAATATCTACATGTCCCCAAGTCAAAACACTTCAATTCGAGTTCATTCTAGGTGCTAACGTTGTTTAGCCATGAGCACTCTTGAGTTAAAATTAGAGTATGCCTCTATTTGTTGCACTATCTAGTTTACCGTATTGGCTCAGATAATATCTACATGTCCCCAAGTCAAAACACTTCAATTCGAGTTCATTCTAGGTGCTAACGTTGTTTAGCCATGAGCACTCTTGAGTTAAAATTAGAGTACGCCTCTATTTGTTGCACTATCTAGTTTACCGTATTGGCTCAGATAATATCTACATGTCCCCAAGTCAAAACACTTCAATTCGAGTTCATTCTAGGTGCTAACGTTGTTTAGCCATGAGCACTCTTGAGTTAAAATTAGAGTATGCCTCTATTTGTTGCACTATCTAGTTTACCGTATTGGCTCAGATAATATCTACATGTCCCCAAGTCAAAACACTTTAATTCGAGTTCATTCTAGGTGCTAACGTTGTTTAGCCATGAGCTATCTTGAGTTAAAATTAGAGTATGCCTCTATTTGTTGCACTATCTAGTTTACCGTATTGGCTCAGATAATATCTACATGTCCCCAAGTCAAAACACTTCAATTCGAGTTCATTCTAGGTGCTAACGTTGTTTAGCCATGAGCACTCTTGAGTTAAAATTAGAGTATGCCTCTATTTGTTGCACTATCTAGTTTACCGTATTGGCTCAGATAATATCTACATGTCCCCAAGTCAAAACACTTCAATTCGAGTTCATTCTAGGTGCTAACGTTGTTTAGCCATGAGCACTCTTGAGTTAAAATTAGAGTACGCCTCTATTTGTTGCACTATCTAGTTTACCGTATTGGCTCAGATAATATCTACATGTCCCCAAGTCAAAACACTTCAATTCGAGTTCATTCTAGGTGCTAACGTTGTTTAGCCATGAGCACTCTTGAGTTAAAATTAGAGTATGCCTCTATTTGTTGCACTATCTAGTTTACCGTATTGGCTCAGATAATATCTACATGACCCCAAGTCAAAACACTTCAATTCGAGTTCATTCTAGGTGCTAACGTTGTTTAGCCATGAGCACTCTTGAGTTAAAATTAGAGTATGCCTCTATTTGTTGCACTATCTAGTTTACCGTATTGGCTCAGATAATATCTACATGTCCCCAAGTCAAAACACTTCAATTCGAGTTCATTCTAGGTGCTAACGTTGTTTAGCCATGAGCACTCTTGAGTTAAAATTAGAGTATGCCTCTATTTGTTGCACTATCTAGTTTACCGTATTGGCTCAGATAATATCTACATGTCCCCAAGTCAAAACACTTCAATTCGAGTTCATTCTAGGTGCTAACGTTGTTTAGCCATGAGCACTCTTGAGTTAAAATTAGAGTATGCCTCTATTTGTTGCACTATCTAGTTTACCGTATAGGCTCAGATAATATCTACATGTCCCCAAGTCAAAACACTTCAATTCGAGTTCATTCTAGGTGCTAACGTTGTTTAGCCATGAGCACTCTTGAGTTAAAATTAGAGTATGCCTCTATTTGTTGCACTATCTAGTTTACCGTATTGGCTCAGATAATATCTACATGTCCCCAAGTCAAAACACTTCAATTCGAGTTCATTCTAGGTGCTAACGTTGTTTAGCCATGAGCACTCTTGAGTTAAAATTAGAGTATGCCTCTATTTGTTGCACTATCTAGTTTACCGTATTGGCTCAGATAATATCTACATGTCCCCAAGTCAAAACACTTCAATTCGAGTTCATTCTAGGTGCTAACGTTGTTTAGCCATGAGCACTCTTGAGTTAAAATTAGAGTATGCCTCTATTTGTTGCACTATCTAGTTTACCGTATTGGCTGAGATAATATCTACATGTCCCCAAGTCAAAACACTTCAATTCGAGTTCATTCTAGGTGCTAACGTTGTTTAGCCATGAGCACTCTTGAGTTAAAATTAGAGTATGCCTCTATTTGTTGCACTATCTAGTTTACCGTATTGGCTCAGATAATATCTACATGTCCCCAAGTCAAAACACTTCAATTCGAGTTCATTCTAGGTGCTAACGTTGTTTAGCCATGAGCACTCTTGAGTTAAAATTAGAGTATGCCTCTATTTGTTGCACTATCTAGTTTACCGTATTGGCTCAGATAATATCTACATGTCCCCAAGTCAAAACCCTTCCATTCGAGTTCATTCTAGGTGCTAACGTTGTTTAGCCATGAGCTATCTTGAGTTAAAATTAGAGTACGCCTCTATTTGTTGCACTATCTAGTTTACCGTATTGGCTCAGATAATATATTTCCCCAAGTCAAAACACTTCAATTCGAGTTCATTCTAGGTGCTAACGTTGTTTAGCCATGAGCACTCTTGAGTTAAAATTAGAGTATGCCTCTATTTGTTGCACTATCTAGTTTACCGTATTGGCTCAGATAATATCTACATGTCCCCAAGTCAAAACACTTCAATTCGAGTTCATTCTAGGTGCTAACGTTGTTTAGCCATGAGCACTCTTGAGTTAAAATTAGAGTATGCCTCTATTTGTTGCACTATCTAGTTTACCGTATTGGCTCAGATAATATCTACATGTCCCCAATTCAAAACACTTCAATTCGAGTTCATTCTAGGTGCTAACGTTGTTTAGCCATGAGCACTCTTGAGTTAAAATTAGAGTATGCCTCTATTTGTTGCACTATCTAGTTTACCGTATTGGCTCAGATAATATCTACATGTCCCCAAGTCAAAACACTTCAATTCGAGTTCATTCTAGGTGCTAACGTTGTTTAGCCATGAGCACTCTTGAGTTAAAATTAGAGTATGCCTCTATTTGTTGCACTATCTAGTTTACCGTATTGGCTCAGATAATATCTACATGTCCCCAAGTCAAAACACTTCAATTCGAGTTCATTCTAGGTGCTAACGTTGTTTAGCCATGAGCACTCTTGAGTTAAAATTAGAGTATGCCTCTATTTGTTGCACTATCTAGTTTACCGTATTGGCTCAGATAATATCTACATGTCCCCAAGTCAAAACACTTCAATTCGAGTTCATTCTAGGTGCTAACGTTGTTTAGCCATGAGCACTCTTGAGTTAAAATTAGAGTATGCCTCTATTTGTTGCACTATCTAGTTTACCGTATTGGCTCAGATAATATCTACATGTCCCCAAGTCAAAACACTTCAATTCGAGTTCATTCTAGGTGCTAACGTTGTTTAGCCATGAGCACTCTTGAGTTAAAATTAGAGTATGCCTCTATTTGTTGCACTATCTAGTTTACCGTATTGGCTCAGATAATATCTACATGTCCCCAAGTCAAAACACTTCAATTCGAGTTCATTCTAGGTGCTAACGTTGTTTAGCCATGAGCACTCTTGAGTTAAAATTAGAGTATGCCTCTATTTGTTGCACTATCTAGTTTACCGTATTGGCTCAGATAATATCTACATGTCCCCAAGTCAAAACACTTCAATTCGAGTTCATTCTAGGTGCTAACGTTGTTTAGCCATGAGCACTCTTGAGTTAAAATTAGAGTATGCCTCTATTTGTTGCACTATCTAGTTTACCGTATTGGCTCAGATAATATCTACATGTCCCCAAGTCAAAACACTTCAATTCGAGTTCATTCTAGGTGCTAACGTTGTTTAGCCATGAGCACTCTTGAGTTAAAATTAGAGTATGCCTCTATTTGTTGCACTATCTAGTTTACCGTATTGGCTCAGATAATATCTACATGTCCCCAAGTCAAAACACTTCAATTCGAGTTCATTCTAGGTGCTAACGTTGTTTAGCCATGAGCACTCTTGAGTTAAAATTAGAGTACGCCTCTATTTGTTGCACTATCTAGTTTACCGTATTGGCTCAGATAATATCTACATGTCCCCAAGTCAAAACACTTCAATTCGAGTTCATTCTAGGTGCTAACGTTGTTTAGCCATGAGCACTCTTGAGTTAAAATTAGAGTATGCCTCTATTTGTTGCACTATCTAGTTTACCGTATTGGCTCAGATAATATCTACATGTCCCCAAGTCAAAACACTTTAATTCGAGTTCATTCTAGGTGCTAACGTTGTTTAGCCATGAGCTATCTTGAGTTAAAATTAGAGTATGCCTCTATTTGTTGCACTATCTAGTTTACCGTATTGGCTCAGATAATATCTACATGTCCCCAAGTCAAAACACTTCAATTCGAGTTCATTCTAGGTGCTAACGTTGTTTAGCCATGAGCACTCTTGAGTTAAAATTAGAGTATGCCTCTATTTGTTGCACTATCTAGTTTACCGTATTGGCTCAGATAATATCTACATGTCCCCAAGTCAAAACACTTCAATTCGAGTTCATTCTAGGTGCTAACGTTGTTTAGCCATGAGCACTCTTGAGTTAAAATTAGAGTACGCCTCTATTTGTTGCACTATCTAGTTTACCGTATTGGCTCAGATAATATCTACATGTCCCCAAGTCAAAACACTTCAATTCGAGTTCATTCTAGGTGCTAACGTTGTTTAGCCATGAGCACTCTTGAGTTAAAATTAGAGTATGCCTCTATTTGTTGCACTATCTAGTTTACCGTATTGGCTCAGATAATATCTACATGTCCCCAAGTCAAAACACTTCAATTCGAGTTCATTCTAGGTGCTAACGTTGTTTAGCCATGAGCACTCTTGAGTTAAAATTAGAGTACGCCTCTATTTGTTGCACTATCTAGTTTACTGTATTGGCTCAGATAATATCTACATGTCCCCAAGTCAAAACACTTCAATTCGAGTTCATTCTAGGTGCTAACGTTGTTTAGCCATGAGCACTCTTGAGTTAAAATTAGAGTATGCCTCTATTTGTTGCACTATCTAGTTTACTGTATTGGCTCAGATAATATCTACATGTCCCCAAGTCAAAACACTTCAATTCGAGTTCATTCTAGGTGCTAACGTTGTTTAGTCATGAGCACTCTTGAGTTAAAATTAGAGTATGCCTCTATTTGTTGCACTATCTAGTTTACTGTATTGGCTCAGATAATATCTACATGTCCCCAAGTCAAAACACTTCAATTCGAGTTCATTCTAGGTGCTAACGTTGTTTAGCCATGAGCACTCTTGAGTTAAAATTAGAGTACGCCTCTATTTGTTGCACTATCTAGTTTACTGTATTGGCTCAGATAATATCTACATGTCCCCAAGTCAAAACACTTCAATTCGAGTTCATTCTAGGTGCTAACGTTGTTTAGCCATGAGCACTCTTGAGTTAAAATTAGAGTACGCCTCTATTTGTTGCACTATCTAGTTTACTGTATTGGCTCAGATAATATCTACATGTCCCCAAGTCAAAACACTTCAATTCGAGTTCATTCTAGGTGCTAACGTTGTTTAGTCATGAGCACTCTTGAGTTAAAATTAGAGTACGCCTCTATTTGTTGCACTATCTAGTTTACTGTATTGGCTCAGATAATATCTACATGTCCCCAAGTCAAAACACTTCAATTCGAGTTCATTCTAGGTGCTAACGTTGTTTAGTCATGAGCACTCTTGAGTTAAAATTAGAGTATGCCTCTATTTGTTGCACTATCTAGTTTACTGTATTGGCTCAGATAATATCTACATGTCCCCAAGTCAAAACACTTCAATTCGAGTTCATTCTAGGTGCTAACGTTGTTTAGTCATGAGCTATCTTGAGTTAAAATTAGAGTATGCCTCTATTTGTTGCACTATCTAGTTTACCGTATTGGCTCAGATAATATCTACATGTCCCCAAGTCAAAACACTTCAATTCGAGTTCATTCTAGGTGCTAACGTTGTTTAGCCATGAGCACTCTTGAGTTAAAATTAGAGTACGCCTCTATTTGTTGCACTATCTAGTTTACTGTATTGGCTCAGATAATATCTACATGTCCCCAAGTCAAAACACTTCAATTCGAGTTCATTCTAGGTGCTAACGTTGTTTAGCCATGAGCACTCTTGAGTTAAAATTAGAGTATGCCTCTATTTGTTGCAGTATCTAGTTTACCGTATTGGCTCAGATAATATCTACATGTCCCCAAGTCAAAACACTTCAATTCGAGTTCATTCTAGGTGCTAACGTTGTTTAGCCATGAGCACTCTTGAGTTAAAATTAGAGTATGCCTCTATTTGTTGCACTATCTAGTTTACCGTATTGGCTCAGATAATATCTACATGTCCCCAAGTCAAAACACTTCAATTCGAGTTCATTCTAGGTGCTAACGTTGTTTAGCCATGAGCACTCTTGAGTTAAAATTAGAGTATGCCTCTATTTGTTGCACTATCTAGTTTACCGTATTGGCTCAGATAATATCTACATGTCCCCAAGTCAAAACACTTCAATTCGAGTTCATTCTAGGTGCTAACGTTGTTTAGCCATGAGCACTCTTGAGTTAAAATTAGAGTATGCCTCTATTTGTTGCACTATCTAGTTTACCGTATTGGCTCAGATAATATCTACATGTCCCCAAGTCAAAACACTTCAATTCGAGTTCATTCTAGGTGCTAACGTTGTTTAGCCATGAGCACTCTTGAGTTAAAATTAGAGTATGCCTCTATTTGTTGCACTATCTAGTTTACCGTATTGGCTCAGATAATATCTACATGTCCCCAATTCAAAACACTTCAATTCGAGTTCATTCTAGGTGCTAACGTTGTTTAGCCATGAGCACTCTTGAGTTAAAATTAGAGTATGCCTCTATTTGTTGCACTATCTAGTTTACCGTATTGGCTCAGATAATATCTACATGTCCCCAAGTCAAAACACTTCAATTCGAGTTCATTCTAGGTGCTAACGTTGTTTAGCCATGAGCACTCTTGAGTTAAAATTAGAGTATGCCTCTATTTGTTGCACTATCTAGTTTACCGTATTGGCTCAGATAATATCTACATGTCCCCAAGTCAAAACACTTCAATTCGAGTTCATTCTAGGTGCTAACGTTGTTTAGCCATGAGCACTCTTGAGTTAAAATTAGAGTATGCCTCTATTTGTTGCACTATCTAGTTTACCGTATTGGCTCAGATAATATCTACATGTCCCCAAGTCAAAACACTTCAATTCGAGTTCATTCTAGGTGCTAACGTTGTTTAGCCATGAGCACTCTTGAGTTAAAATTAGAGTATGCCTCTATTTGTTGCACTATCTAGTTTACCGTATTGGCTCAGATAATATCTACATGTCCCCAAGTCAAAACACTTCAATTCGAGTTCATTCTAGGTGCTAACGTTGTTTAGCCATGAGCACTCTTGAGTTAAAATTAGAGTATGCCTCTATTTGTTGCACTATCTAGTTTACCGTATTGGCTCAGATAATATCTACATGTCCCCAAGTCAAAACACTTCAATTCGAGTTCATTCTAGGTGCTAACGTTGTTTAGCCATGAGCACTCTTGAGTTAAAATTAGAGTATGCCTCTATTTGTTGCACTATCTAGTTTACCGTATTGGCTCAGATAATATCTACATGTCCCCAAGTCAAAACACTTCAATTCGAGTTCATTCTAGGTGCTAACGTTGTTTAGCCATGAGCACTCTTGAGTTAAAATTAGAGTATGCCTCTATTTGTTGCACTATCTAGTTTACCGTATTGGCTGAGATAATATCTACATGTCCCCAAGTCAAAACACTTCAATTCGAGTTCATTCTAGGTGCTAACGTTGTTTAGCCATGAGCACTCTTGAGTTAAAATTAGAGTATGCCTCTATTTGTTGCACTATCTAGTTTACCGTATTGGCTCAGATAATATCTACATGTCCCCAAGTCAAAACACTTCAATTCGAGTTCATTCTAGGTGCTAACGTTGTTTAGCCATGAGCACTCTTGAGTTAAAATTAGAGTATGCCTCTATTTGTTGCACTATCTAGTTTACCGTATTGGCTCAGATAATATCTACATGTCCCCAAGTCAAAACCCTTCCATTCGAGTTCATTCTAGGTGCTAACGTTGTTTAGCCATGAGCTATCTTGAGTTAAAATTAGAGTACGCCTCTATTTGTTGCACTATCTAGTTTACCGTATTGGCTCAGATAATATATTTCCCCAAGTCAAAACACTTCAATTCGAGTTCATTCTAGGTGCTAACGTTGTTTAGCCATGAGCACTCTTGAGTTAAAATTAGAGTATGCCTCTATTTGTTGCACTATCTAGTTTACCGTATTGGCTCAGATAATATCTACATGTCCCCAAGTCAAAACACTTCAATTCGAGTTCATTCTAGGTGCTAACGTTGTTTAGCCATGAGCACTCTTGAGTTAAAATTAGAGTATGCCTCTATTTGTTGCACTATCTAGTTTACCGTATTGGCTCAGATAATATCTACATGTCCCCAATTCAAAACACTTCAATTCGAGTTCATTCTAGGTGCTAACGTTGTTTAGCCATGAGCACTCTTGAGTTAAAATTAGAGTATGCCTCTATTTGTTGCACTATCTAGTTTACCGTATTGGCTCAGATAATATCTACATGTCCCCAAGTCAAAACACTTCAATTCGAGTTCATTCTAGGTGCTAACGTTGTTTAGCCATGAGCACTCTTGAGTTAAAATTAGAGTATGCCTCTATTTGTTGCACTATCTAGTTTACCGTATTGGCTCAGATAATATCTACATGTCCCCAAGTCAAAACACTTCAATTCGAGTTCATTCTAGGTGCTAACGTTGTTTAGCCATGAGCACTCTTGAGTTAAAATTAGAGTATGCCTCTATTTGTTGCACTATCTAGTTTACCGTATTGGCTCAGATAATATCTACATGTCCCCAAGTCAAAACACTTCAATTCGAGTTCATTCTAGGTGCTAACGTTGTTTAGCCATGAGCACTCTTGAGTTAAAATTAGAGTATGCCTCTATTTGTTGCACTATCTAGTTTACCGTATTGGCTCAGATAATATCTACATGTCCCCAAGTCAAAACACTTCAATTCGAGTTCATTCTAGGTGCTAACGTTGTTTAGCCATGAGCACTCTTGAGTTAAAATTAGAGTATGCCTCTATTTGTTGCACTATCTAGTTTACCGTATTGGCTCAGATAATATCTACATGTCCCCAAGTCAAAACACTTCAATTCGAGTTCATTCTAGGTGCTAACGTTGTTTAGCCATGAGCACTCTTGAGTTAAAATTAGAGTATGCCTCTATTTGTTGCACTATCTAGTTTACCGTATTGGCTCAGATAATATCTACATGTCCCCAAGTCAAAACACTTCAATTCGAGTTCATTCTAGGTGCTAACGTTGTTTAGCCATGAGCACTCTTGAGTTAAAATTAGAGTATGCCTCTATTTGTTGCACTATCTAGTTTACCGTATTGGCTCAGATAATATCTACATGTCCCCAAGTCAAAACACTTCAATTCGAGTTCATTCTAGGTGCTAACGTTGTTTAGCCATGAGCACTCTTGAGTTAAAATTAGAGTATGCCTCTATTTGTTGCACTATCTAGTTTACCGTATTGGCTCAGATAATATCTACATGTCCCCAAGTCAAAACACTTCAATTCGAGTTCATTCTAGGTGCTAACGTTGTTTAGCCATGAGCACTCTTGAGTTAAAATTAGAGTATGCCTCTATTTGTTGCACTATCTAGTTTACCGTATTGGCTCAGATAATATCTACATGTCCCCAAGTCAAAACACTTCAATTCGAGTTCATTCTAGGTGCTAACGTTGTTTAGCCATGAGCACTCTTGAGTTAAAATTAGAGTATGCCTCTATTTGTTGCACTATCTAGTTTACCGTATTGGCTCAGATAATATCTACATGTCCCCAAGTCAAAACACTTCAATTCGAGTTCATTCTAGGTGCTAACGTTGTTTAGCCATGAGCACTCTTGAGTTAAAATTAGAGTATGCCTCTATTTGTTGCACTATCTAGTTTACCGTATTGGCTCAGATAATATCTACATGTCCCCAAGTCAAAACACTTCAATTCGAGTTCATTCTAGGTGCTAACGTTGTTTAGCCATGAGCACTCTTGAGTTAAAATTAGAGTATGCCTCTATTTGTTGCACTATCTAGTTTACCGTATTGGCTCAGATAATATCTACATGTCCCCAAGTCAAAACACTTCAATTCGAGTTCATTCTAGGTGCTAACGTTGTTTAGCCATGAGCACTCTTGAGTTAAAATTAGAGTATGCCTCTATTTGTTGCACTATCTAGTTTACCGTATTGGCTCAGATAATATCTACATGTCCCCAAGTCAAAACACTTCAATTCGAGTTCATTCTAGGTGCTAACGTTGTTTAGCCATGAGCACTCTTGAGTTAAAATTAGAGTATGCCTCTATTTGTTGCACTATCTAGTTTACCGTATTGGCTCAGATAATATCTACATGTCCCCAAGTCAAAACACTTCAATTCGAGTTCATTCTAGGTGCTAACGTTGTTTAGCCATGAGCACTCTTGAGTTAAAATTAGAGTATGCCTCTATTTGTTGCACTATCTAGTTTACCGTATTGGCTCAGATAATATCTACATGTCCCCAAGTCAAAACACTTCAATTCGAGTTCATTCTAGGTGCTAACGTTGTTTAGCCATGAGCACTCTTGAGTTAAAATTAGAGTACGCCTCTATTTGTTGCACTATCTAGTTTACCGTATTGGCTCAGATAATATATTTCCCCAAGTCAAAACACTTCAATTCGAGTTCATTCTAGGTGCTAACGTTGTTTAGCCATGAGCTATCTTGAGTTAAAATTAGAGTACGCCTCTATTTGTTGCACTATCTAGTTTACCGTATTGGATCAGATAATATATTTCCCCACGTCAAAACACTTTAATTCGAGTTCATTCTAGGTGCTAACGTTGTTTAGCCATGAGCACTCTTGAGTTAAAATTAGAGTACGCCTCTATTTGTTGCACTATCTAGTTTACCGTATTGGATCAGATAATATCTACATGTCCCCAAGTCAAAACACTTCAATTCGAGTTCATTCTAGGTGCTAACGTTGTTTAGTCATGAGCTATCTTGAGTTAAAATTAGAGTACGCCTCTATTTGTTGCACTATCTAGTTTACCGTATTGGATCAGATAATATATTTCCCCACGTCAAAACACTTTAATTCGAGTTCATTCTAGGTGCTAACGTTGTTTAGCCATGAGCACTCTTGAGTTAAAATTAGAGTACGCCTCTATTTGTTGCACTATCTAGTTTACCGTATTGGATCAGATAATATATTTCCCCAAGTCAAAACACTTCAATTCGAGTTCATTCTAGGTGCTAACGTTGTTTAGTCATGAGCTATCTTGAGTTAAAATTAGAGTATGCCTCTATTTGTTGCACTATCTAGTTTACCGTATTGGATCAGATAATATATTTCCCCACGTCAAAACACTTCAATTCGAGTTCATTCTAGGTGCTAACGTTGTTTAGTCATGAGCTATCTTGAGTTAAAATTAGAGTATGCCTCTATTTGTTGCACTATCTAGTTTACCGTATTGGATCAGATAATATATTTCCCCACGTCAAAACACTTCAATTCGAGTTCATTCTAGGTGCTAACGTTGTTTAGTCATGAGCTATCTTGAGTTAAAATTAGAGGATGCCTCTATTTGTTGCACTATCTAGTTTACCGTATTGGCTCAGATAATATCTACATGTCCCCAAGTCAAAACACTTCAATTTGAGTTCATTCTAGGTGCTAACGTTGTTTAGCCATGAGCTATCTTGAGTTAAAATTAGAGTATGCCTCTATTTGTTGCACTATCTAGTTTACTGTATTGGCTCAGATAATATCTACATGTCCCCAAGTCAAAACACTTCAATTTGAGTTCATTCTAGGTGCTAACGTTGTTTAGCCATGAGCTCTCATGAGTTAAAATTAGAGTACGCCTCTATTTGTTGCACTATCTAGTTTACTGTATTGGCTCAGATAATACATTTCCCCACGTCAAAACACTTCAATTCGAGTTCATTCTAGGTGCTAACGTTGTTTAGCCATGAGCTATCTTGAGTTAAAATTAGAGTATGCCTCTATTTGTTGCACTATCTAGTTTACTGTATTGGCTGAGATAATACATGTCCCCACCTAAAACACTTTATTTCGAGTTCATTCTAGGTGCTAACGTTGTTTAGTCATGAACTCTCATGAGTTAAAATGAAATACCGCGATTTGAGTGACTGCTTGTTGGGTGGTAGAAACTTCGACGTATTCCTTCAACAAAATCACGCTGAATTAATTTAAATATACACTCAAAATACTTACTCCATTTTGTTTTGTTGAGGTCAACCTATTCCGAAAATCTCAAAAATGATTAACGCCCCAATAGGCATTCATTTTTCCATTAGCTCTTCAATTTACTTCAAATTTTCCATAAAAACAGTTTGTCTTTATGTATTGTTTGTTCTGAATGGAATGAGACCAGCCCCAGGTTTCTAGGTTAATTCTTGATGTATTGTTTGTTCTGAGTGGAATATATATATATATATATATATATATATATATATATAGACACACACACACAAATGAACAGCTAGATTGGATTAAGCAGGTCCATACTACCCCGATTTCACACTGGGATACTGAATAAGGGGTAGTGACGATAAAACACGGACCCCAGACTGTATATATATTTATGCATGTAGAGAGAATGTAATAGTTGCAGACATTACCTTCGATACTGTACGAAAGTAGCAGTCCTTGGCCTTAAACATGAATTACTGTCCACATTCTCCCCGGTAGAGCACATGTCCTGTACGAAGGTTCTGCACAATCGCTTTGTCGCTTATATCTCTTTGTAATCAAAGGGGGCATTTTAAGTAAAGGCGCATTTCCAATCGACATAAAATACTTCGAAACTTTTCGTAAGTTCTGTGGTTTTCACCGTCTGTCGACTTGGTAACCTGTTTTTGTGCGTGTGTGTGTGTGTGTTTTAGCGCGATTCCTCCCTCCCTCCATAGACAGGAAGCCAGCTTATGATGTTACCTCATGACGCAATCCGAAAGTGCTGACTTGAACCATTCACGTTTCAGAACCCATAGATCACGAAATATCGGTGTTTCAAATTTGTATATATATATATATATATATATATATATATATATATATATATATATATATATATATATAATCTGTCTCACAGGCTCAAAAATGGCCCGATTGTGATGAAATTAGGTATAAAGATACCTTGTCTAATTTAATAGGTCAAGTTCGTTAACTATCAGAAACCACCTGTTTTATGAGTGAAATTGGCGTGAAAAAAATCTTTGTGGTTTCGAATCAATTGTTTAAATATGATATAATAGCTTGTTTAATGGTAATTTATATAATGTTGTTTAAATGGTATTTCAGCAGTATCCAATAATTAATATACTATTTTAGAACTCCTGAAGATGAACGAATAGTCCGAAACGTCGAAATTATGTAATAATAGTATATTTTCAACTCTGAAGGGTTATTCCTCACCTTGGTGTGTATTACACACACACACACACACACACACACACACACACACACACACACACACACACACACACCACACACACATATATATATATATATATATATATAATACAAACCAAGGTGAGGAATAACCCTAAATTCTTATATATAAAGTAGTCCCGCAACAGGCCATGAGGGCCTTGAGGAGCAGGTACTATAGAAGTATCTGATTCATGACCTTAGGGCTCACTAGGGAGATAGTGTGGTCAGTACTACCGGGCGCCTGATTTTCCCCTTTTCTACTTCGACAGCTATGGCCATTAGCACCATGATACCCATTAACACTTTCGCTACGGTTGTCATTGTTTGGGAATATCTATATATTGGGTGCATTTTTTGTTAGGATTTTCACGTAAATTTTTTTTTCATAAAAAAATTCATAAAAAAATCTTGCAGTCAGCCGATTTCAAACCACTGTTGGAAAGCCCAAACAATACTGAAGGCAACTGTCTTTACCTGGAGCTGTAAAAGTGAATCCCCTCCATTTACGAGCCTTTTGAATCTAAAGGTAAAAGTAATGGAGGAGTGTCCTTCCGGAGGGACACTTGTAAGCGGGTAGGATCGCTAGTGTCCTTCCGTAATCACACCCGCAGCCAAAGTGTTAATAAATTAATAAAAGGCTGGGTTGGCCTAGGGACGGTCAGGGAGGCCGAATTCAACCCATGAACCAAGACATTAGAAGATAAAAATGTTTAGTGATTGCTCGGGATTTGAACTCAGATCCACCAGCATATTAGCCCAGTGCTCTACCACTGAGCTAACCTTGTGTATATATATTTTTGGATGGAACGGCATTTTTCTCCAGCGGTGGTACTCCTCCTCACATCTTCCTGGAATATTTCGATGGTTAACAAGTACCTGGCTGAAGAAGATGGAGATGAATCCATCGAAATATTCCAGGAAGAAGTGAGGAGGAGTACCACCGCTGGAGAAAAATGCCGTTCCATCCAAAAATACTATCCCAGCGACGAAAAATAACATCAAACATATATATATATATATATATATATATATATATATATATATATATATATATATATATACATATAACTTTTTGCAGCTTCAAATTTTGTGGAAGAGTATTTTACCGATCTAAATAATCCTCAAAGATTGCTTGCCAACAGAAATAATATAATAGTAAAAACCAGAAATAATTTATTATCTGGAGATATTGACCGGGCGCTTAACTCAAAATACAATCCAGTCTATAGATTAATCTGTAATTTATCACATCCACAAACAGCCAACTATCTTCAAGTTAATGTTAGTATTAAAAAGTTAAGGGCCATAAGCCAATTGAGAGTCTGCAATAGTGAATATACGAGAATATCCCTTAAAAATAAAACCATTATTATAAAATCTGATGAAATATGTGAGTTGTGTAATAGATACATTTGCAATATTTTGAAGCACCTAATGCTGCACTGCCTAACGCATAAAATTCAAAGGCAACAATATTTACAGTCATATATTTTGGAAAACAGAAACGAATTATCGCTAGAAAATATGCTAAATATTGACAGTACTGTAAAGTTAAATAATATATTTTTATTCTTAAATAGTGTTCTATAATTATTTTATTTACTTTCACATTTATTGTACATAGGTATATTCATATTTTTTAGATTATATTATTCAGGCTTCATTTTTAGCGCGGTTCCTCCCTCCCCCATAGGGAGGAACCCCGCTTATAGAGTTGATACAATGAAACAATCCGGAAGTGCCGACTAGAAAATTTCGCGTTTCAGAACCCCTAGAGACCGAAAATAACGGTGGTTCAAATTTGTATATATATATATATATATATATATATATATATATATATGTATATATTTATTTATTTATATATATATATATATATATATATATATATATATATATATATATTTGTCTGTTCGCTCTCTAGATAGAAGACGAATGGCCCGATTTTGATGAAATTTGGTACAAGAATCCTTCGTCCAATTTGAAAGGTCAAGTTCGTTAACCAGCAAAATCCGCCTACTGGAAGATGGCGTTTTTGGGCGAAATTCGCGCAAAAAAAATCGTAACGCTTACGTTTTTGAGTTCATAAGCTTCTAAGTACTCGTTTTATATGATTCCTGGGCTAGGAAAACGAATGAAACCATTTTCAAGGCGATGATCAAATTTTTTGAAATTTGACTATTTTGACCTAGCCTAAGAGATTTCCCGTATCAAGACCTACCTGTGTGCCAAGTTTGGTCAAAATCGGTCAAACGGTTTAGGACTGTCTGTTTCTTCCTTATACAAAGGAAGAAACAGACAGACAGTTTTATATATATACATATAAAGTGTCCAAACCAAATCTCCCCCGTCTCTTCCGCCTGTAATGATCGGGTAGAGGGTCATTTGGTCTCTGAGTGATGCAAGGTTGGGTTGTATTTCATTGACACCTGGAAGCCTAGACTTGAGGAAAACTCCTCAATAAGGCGTATTCTAGTAGTTATTGAGGAATTCATTATTACCCGCGAAGGATAAGTGTTTCTCAATCGAATCCATATTCATGGTTTGTATTACAGCAGAGGTTTAGCATAACCTCAACGGATCGGATTAACTGGGCGAGGCTACAATCAGATCGTATCTTATTACAATATCAAGTATTACTTTCGTAATTAAAGGATATTACTGTAGTAATGATAGTTTATTATCTTTGAATATGTATTATTACCCGGGATGCCATGCTACACCTACTTTCTGCATCTAGAAAAGCAAAAATAAATTAGAAACCAAATAAGTAATATTAAAATCTAATAACACAGATATGTAACTGTTCGGGTTCACAGTTTCGAATCAGTGACCTACGAACTGTGAGTCCTAGACGATTTTTACTTTTAGCGCGGTTCCTCCCTCCCCCATAGGGAGGAACCCCGCTTATAAGGTTGATACAATGAAACAATCCGGAAGTGCCGACAAGAAAATTTCGCGTTTCAGAACCCCTAGAGACCGAAAATAACGGTGGTTCAAATTTGTATATATATATGTATATATATATATATATATGTATATATTTATTTATATATATATATATATATATATATATATATATTTGTCTGTTCGCTCATTTCTGGCTTCCCTGATGGTCCGATTTTGATGAAATTTGGTACAAAAATCAGTCGTCCAATTTGAAAGGTCAAGTTCGTTAACCAGCAAAATCCGCCCACTGGAAGATGGCGTTTGGGGCGAAATTCGCGCAGAAAAAATCGTAACGCTTACGTTTTTGAGTTCATAAGCTTGTAAGTACTTTTTTTGTAGGCTTCTTGGGCTAGGAAAACGAATGAAACCATTTTCAAGGCGATAGCATTAACCTTTTTCGAGAAAATTGGAAAAATAATTTTTGAATACCGTTTTTGGTTTGGGTACTTAGAATCACGGGATTCAGTTGAAACATTATCTGCATGTTCTACTTTCATTAAAACTAATATGTAGAAAGTTATGTTACGTTTGGAGTTAAGGAAGGGTTAGAATAAAATATTTTATGAACAGACATGAAAAGTTTTGGTAACTTTGTATACTTTCCTTAATATCTCGAAAAAGGTTGAGAATCTTGGTAAACAAAAGAGTACCATTAGAATGCTTACTAAATGCTCTACAAAAAAGGTTCTAATGAAAGTTTTGATTAGGCGATGTCAATCGGAGAAATAAGCGCTTAAAACTTTAAAGTAATTGATTTCGCTTATTCGAACTGTTCTTTTTGTCTTTGATTTTGGTACTTAGAATCATGGGCTTCAGTTGAAACATTTTCTCCATGTTTGAATTTTATCAAAACTAATATGTTGAAAATTTGGTTACGTTTGGAGTAAAGGAAGGATTAAAATAAAATATTTCATTTTTAGACATGAAAAGTTTTGGGAACTTCGTATATTTTCATTAATATCACGAAAACGGTTTGGAATCTTGGCAAGCAAAAGATTACAATTCGAAAGGTTACTAAATTTTCTACAAAAAATGTTTTGAAGACATTTGCGATGGGATGGTCATATTTGGAGAAATAAGTGCTTAAAACATAGGTAATTTCGTTCATTTGAACGAATCTTTTTGTGTGTTTCCTACAGTTTTTTTTTCACTGCTCGTTATTTTTGTGATTGCTTATAGTAGTCAAATGTATTAGTCAATAAAACAGGATACGTATATATAGAAACAATATTTTGTTTCAACGGTATCTTGGAATTCGAAGATGCCCTATGAATATCTAGATGACTGTACTGGTGTTGATTTCGTTCTTTAGAATTGTTTTTGGTATTCCCTATTTTCAGAAGTTTTTATCTATTTATTAATTTTTTTTTTAAATTCATTGAACGAAATCATATGAATTCGAAGGTGAGGAGCTAGGAGGCTTAGGGTGAGGGGCGTTTTCCCTGTCCCCAGGTACCCTCGTCTCCCTGTGTACCCTCGTCATCTTCAAGTCCTTGTCTAGAGTCATAAAGATAAGCCTCCAAACAACTTTAGGAATGTAGGATTTCTAATTTTTGCCAGTATCAGAACAGCCGCTCTTTACATACCACAGTGGTACAGACGTACCGGTCTATACTAGTTGCACTCCACACGGTGGTAGTACTTGGTGTATGCCACAGCGGATCGCTCATTATAACCTTATTTTATACGTATTAAATAGGTACCTAAAAAAAGTTTATTTGTGTATAAGTGTTGCGTTATTGGGATTAGAATAAAATATTTTATTAACAGACATGAAATACTTCGGAATCTTTGTATATTGTCCTTAATTTTTTTTTTCTTTTATGGTGTATCGAAATCTGAGTCATTAGCACCATTTTTTCCTTATGAGCTTATATAATACTTAGATTTAGCTAGCAACAATATTTTACACCGCAATTAAAGTGATTTGCTCTTCTTATAAACATAATATTTATATTATAATATAAACATAATACATTAATTTGTCTGACAAAAAAAAAAGTCCGACCCGCAGGAACTGCTTCATCTTAACGCGGTTCCGTTCTTATCTCAAGTGCGATTAGTGAAGGAATATAGCAGCTATCGGTAGGTATTAGCACCATTTTTCCCCCTTAATATCTTCAAAACAGTTGGGAAATCGTGGGAAGTACGATATAACCATTCAAAAGCTTACTAAATTCTCTAAAAAAAAGATTCTGAAGCAAATTTCAATGGGGCAATTTCAGTCGGAGAAGTAAGTGCTTAAAACTACGAATGTGTTAGTTTTGTTATTTTAAACGGGTCTTTGTCACTGTTTACCTCACTTTTGTTTTTTAAGTTTATTTAACGGTGGAATGAGTATTTCATTAAAGCTGAGAAAATAAGAATCATATTGGTAATAGAGTTTTCCTAGAGTGAGCGTCGCGATGACGGGAGAGTCCCATCCGTTTAGAAAACTGTCAGTTTCCATATGTGGCTCTTTAAGCTTCCTTCTCTTTGAGATTTTATTTTATATTTTTAACGACAGATCAAAACCTACCGATAGCTGCTACTATTCCTTTACTAATCGCACTTCGGATAAGAACGGAACCGCGCTAAGATGATGCAGTTCCTGCGAGTCGGACTTTTTTACTATGACATTCCTCATATCAAGACCTACCAGTGTGCCAAGTTTTGTCAAAATCGGTGTAGATTTGGATAAAGAACATGCAGACAAACAGACAGACACGTGATTTATATATGTATATATATATATACATATATATATATATACATATATATATATATATATATATATATATATATATATATGTATATATATAGATATTTTTACCAATAGCCTCTGATTTTTCATGCACATTCTAGAATTTGGTAGTTTTCATTCTCCAGATTGGAAGGAAACCCCGTTCAGCATTTTATAGGTTTACTGGTAAGTCAACCTACATATTTCGCGACGTTATAGTTTAGGTAAGTCAACCTACATATTTCGCGAGGTGATAGTTTAGGTAAGTCAACCTACATATTTCGCGACGTTATAGTTTAGGTAAGTCAACCTACATATTTCGCGAGGTGATAGTTTAGGTAAGTCAACCTACATATTTCGCGACGTTATAGTTTAGGTAAGTCAACCTACATATTTCGCGAGGTGATAGTTTAGGTAAGTCAACCTACATATTTCGCGACGTTATAGTTTAGGTAAGTCAACCTACATATTTCGCGAGGTGATAGTTTAGGTAAGTCAACCTACATATTTCGCGACGTTATAGTTTAGGTAAGTCAACCTACATATTTCGCGAGGTGATAGTTTAGGTAAGTCAACCTACATATTTCGCGACGTTATAGTTTAGGTAAGTCAACCTACATATTTCGCGAGGTGATAGTTTAGGTAAGTCAACCTACATATTTCGCGAGGTGATAGTTTAGGTAAGTCAACCTACATATTTCGCGAGGTGATAGTTTAGGTAAGTCAACCTACATATTTCGCGACGTTATAGTTTAGGTAAGTCAACCTACATATTTCGCGAGGTGATAGTTTAGGTAAGTCAACCTACATATTTCGCGAGGTGATAGTTTAGGTAAGTCAACCTACATATTTCGCGAGGTGATAGTTTAGGTAAGTCAACCTACATATTTCGCGAGGTTATAGTATAGGTAAGTCAACCTACATATTTCGCGAGGTGATAGTTTAGGTAAGTCAACCTACATATTTCGCGAGGTGATAGTTTAGGTAAGTCAACCTACATATTTCGCGAGGTGATAGTTTAGGTAAGTCAACCTACATATTTCGCGAGGTGATAGTTTGTGGTAAGCCCACAAATCCTTATCCAAAAGTAACCCGTTTTCAGGATACTTAATATTTTAGACTTTCTTAAAAACAAATCACTGTTGCTTCGGTTTTGGGTATTATTTTTTAAAAGTCTATTATTTGAGTATTGAGGTTTTTTTTTTTTTTGTTGTATTTAAGAAATTCAGAATAAACTAACTATTAATTAAATCAAACTATCAAATTTTTACGAGGCAACATTATTTTTTTCATAAAACCTGTATTTTAACTTTAACTCTATCTCTCTGAAAACAAAATTTTAGAAGTTATTCCTACAAGTTATGTTAAAAATATCTCAGTTTATTAAGCTACACAAAAAGGTATAATAGGTAAAATGTTTATAATTCTTGGAAAAACTTATAAAAACCGAGAAAAGGTTGTGACGATAAAGAAAAAAGAAAGTCCGTCTCGCAGGAACTGCATCATCTTAGCGCGGTTCCGTTCATATCCCTAGTCTAATTTGGAAAGATTAAAATAGAAGCAGTTATTATTTTGGTTCCACCAGTCTTTTTTTTTAAATTAATTATTATAATGGCGTGTGAACCCTGAAGGTCACTAACGCCATTCCTGTGTGTAGTAAAGTCTTGAAAGGTCATGATTTACAAACTTACCTGGAAGGGTCCGCTAACACTAGAAACGGACCCGCTAGTGACAAGGTCTTGGAATCCTGGAAATCTATATTTCTAACAATAAATTGTTTTTGTTATTTTACTTAGCCAGTTATATTGTCAAATACATTATACAACTATAACCAATTAAAAAATAACAAGGAATAAAACAGACAAAAAGAACCATTCGAATAAACGAAATCAATTAATTTAAAGTTTTAAGCACTTATTTCTCCAATTGACATAGCCTAATTAACACTTTCTTCAGAACCTTTTTCGTAAAGCATTTAGTAAGCTTTCGAATGGTAATCTTCCGCTTAGCAAGATTGTCAACGGTTTTCGAGATACTAACGAAAGTATACAAAGTTACCAAAACTTTTTTTGTCTGTTAATAAAATATTTTATTCTAACCCTTCCTTTACTCTTAACGTAACAAAAATTTCAACATATTAGTGTTGATGAAATTCGAACATGTAGAAAATGTTTCAACTGTATCCCATAATTCTAAGTACCAAAATAAAAGACAAAGAACCCTCCCTAGGAAGGACGCTAGGCCGTTGAAAAGCTATATCATGGAAATCCATATCTCTAACATTAAATTGTTTTTCTTATTTTTCTTAACCTGTTTTATTTTCAAATACATTATCCAACTATAAGCAATTAAAAAATAACAAGGAATAAAAAACAGACAAAAAGAACAGTTCGAATAAGCGAAATCAATTACTTTAAAGTTTTAAGCTCTTATTTCTCCAATTGACATCGCCTAATCAAAACTTTTATTAGAACCTTTTTTTAGAGCATTTAATAAGCTTTCTAATGGTATTCTTCCGTTTATCAAGATTCTCAACATTTTTCGAGATATTAAGGAAAGTAAACAAAGTTACTAAAACTTTTTATGTCTGTTAATAAAATATTTTATTCTAACCCTTCCTTAACTCCAAACGTAACCAAAATTTCAACATATTAGTTTTGATGAAAGTAAAACATGCAGAAAATGTTTCAACTGAATTCCATGATTCTAAGTACCCAAACCAAAAACGGTATTCAAAAACTATTTTTCCAATTTTCTCGAAAACGGTTAAAGCTATCGCCTTGAAAATGGTTTCATTCGTTTTCCTAGCCCCGGAAGCATATAAAACGAGTACTTACAAGCTTATGAACTCAAAAACGTAAGCGTTACGATTTTTTTTTGCTCGAATTTTGCCCCAAACGCCATCTTTCAGTAGGCGGATTTTGCTGGTTAACGAACTTGACCTTTCAAATTAGACGAAAGATTTTTGTACCAAATTTAATCAAAATCGGACCATTCGTCTGGGAGCTACAGAGCGAACAGACAAATATATATATATATATATATATATATATATATATATATATACAAATTTCAACCACCGTTATTGTCGGTCTCTAGGGGTTCTGAAACGCGAAATTTTCTAGTCGGCACTTCCGGATTGTTTCATTATTTCAACCTTGTAAGCGGGGTTCCTCCCTATGGGGGAGGGAGGAACCGCGCTAAAAGCAAAGTCCGTCACGCAGTAGCTGCATAACTAAGCACTTTACTCAGAATTTGGGTAGTGTAGACTGCTTTCCAGAACCATTTGCTTAAAATATCCTACATAAATAAAATAAAAACATGAATAGTTCTCTTTTAATTTTGTAATGATTAGCTGTTCAATTATTAATTTTGTAATTAATTTGCTTCCAGAGTTATTTTTACACATGGTACCTACTACACTACTTAATAAATACAAAAAACTTCATATTTTCTAGTGGTAGAAAGCGCTTCTTGCGGCGGCCTTGTGAACCTACGTCTGGCGGGCTGATTCTATTGAAATACATTACAAAGTAAACCCCCCCTTTCCGATTGACCGATTTAGCTCATTTTTACAATACTTTTTTCCCATGAGTTACCCACGACGTATACCGCGTTTCGTTACAATACAGCAGAAATTACGACCGGTATGAGTATATTAGTAATTTGGGTCCGGAGTAAACCCCCCTTCCTAATGAACCGATTTAGTTTATTTTTACAACAAATTTTTACCTGTTGATTACCACTACGAATACCGAGTTTCGTCGAAATATAACAAAAATCACGGCTGGTAGTGGCGAATTGGTATTGTGGGTCCGAAGTAAACCCCCCCTTCTGATGAACCGATTTAGTTTATTTTTACATCTCACTTTTCTCTCTAGATTACCATTACGAATAACAAGTTTCGTTCAAATATAACAAATATTACGGCTGGCATGGTCAAATTAGTGTTTTGGGTTCGGGGTAAACCCCCCCCCCCTTCCGGTGGACCGATTTTGGTGGTTAACGAACTAGTTTAATCGTTTGCTAATTTAATGCTATATACCAAGTTTCGTGACGAAAAAACAAAATATCTGGCCACTATCGTGTTAACAGACATATATATATATATATATATATATATATATACATTACAACGGGGGTCATTTTCGGTGTCTACTAGGTAGGATCGATAAAGATTTGAAGAAATTTTTCAAAAATTCCGTCATAAGTGCAACCTCAATAGCTACTTTCCTTCGGAGGAAAGTGCTAAAAATGCGAATAAAAAAGTTGCGTTAAGTGGAACTTTTTTTACCTCCCCCGCTATTCTCACTGTCAAGCAAAAACCAATTCTAACATCCAATTCCCTTCAAGAACACCTGTACTTACTTCAACCATCAGCAATATAGGGCTGTGATCAGAAGATAAATAGAATAGGTTGGAAATATGGAGAAGAACATATCTGACACCATTTGTTACAAAATAATCCATTATGTCTGGAGATTTGGATCTGGAAGTAGGCCAGTAGGATGGATTGGGAGGAGAAATGATATTCAGATGGTGGGAGTGGATGGTGTGGTGAAAAAGGTTACCTCGAGAGTTGGAGGTTCGACATCCAAATTCGGGACGTTTGGCATTGTAATCCCCTCCTGCAATAAATCTGGGACCTAAAGAGGAGAAGAAGGAATTGAGGACGGAAGAGGAGACTGCTTTATTGGGTGGGCAATAAGCAGATGAAATGGTTATTGGAACGTGGGAAGAGGATTGGAGGGTAACTGTGGTACTCTGCAAACATTCCAAGGCAATAGGTGTAGGATCAGGATAGTGGATAATGGAGGACTTCATTAGGATGGCAGTACCTCCGTGAGCAGTCCCGTCTGGGTGGTCCGTTCTGTATGTCCTATATCCAGTAGTATAGAAATGTAGTAGGTCAGTCAGGTGAGTTTCTGTAATCAGAGCAACGTCAATGTTTTTGTCTTGAAGTAAGTGGGTCAGTTCGTCTTTGTGGGCTGGAAGTCCATTGGCGTTCCAAAGGAGGATTGAAAGGGACGAAAAGGAGAGGGCAGTCATAGGTGCAGGACAGACAAGATGCTGGTCACTTTGTGGAGGAGGTCAGTGAGGGGGGATATGAGGGCTTGAACGTTTTGGCCGTTGTGATTGAGGAAAAGTCAGAGGATGGTTTTGGTTGAGGAATGTTAACCCTCGGGGAAGGTGGGCGATGAGAGCCAGGGGTTGGGAAGATTTGACCGGAATGCTGATGCGTAGGTTATTGTTGCAGGGTGTGGTTGACCGGAGGGCTGAGGCTGGTAGTCCACTGGAGGCTTCGGTAGGGGTGGAAAGGTTGAAGAGCCCTGGATGGGTGCTGCTTGAGAAGTAGTTCTAGGAGGGTCACGTTGTCCACTCTTAGATCTAATTCACACCTCGTAAGTCAAGCTGCCCACCAATAACCCCCTTAATGGACAAACGCTTGAAACTTTCATTGACTAACAAACGACGTATATACACTATCATACTCCGACCAATATGGACTTATGGACTAAAACTATGGGGTTCCACTAAACCTTCCAATTCATACAGAATGCAATCCAAAATCCGTGGAAAAATATCCAATGCTCCTTACTACGTCTCGAACCTAACCCTGCATAATGACTTCAATATCCCCTTTATCCAATCCCTGGCCAAATCAGTCTATCAGAAGTTTCATTCCAATCTCCCTGGCCATCCTAATCCTTTGATAAACTCTCTATCCTCGTTCCATAATCCACAAAATCCGTGGAAAAATATCTAATGCTCCTTACTACGTCTCGAACCTAACCCTGCATAATGACTTCAATATCCCCTTTATCCAATCCCTGGCCAAATCAGTCTATCAGAAGTTTCATTCCAATCTCCCTGGCCATCCGAATCCTTTGATAAACTCTCTATCCTCCTTCCATAATCCACAAAATCCTCATAGGAGACTGAAGCGGAGGTGGCCTAGAGACAATTTTTTTTTAACACGCTTTTTGCAATGCTCAAAATGTTTT
Source organism: Gonocerus acuteangulatus (assembly GCA_946811695.1). Lineage (NCBI taxonomy): Eukaryota > Metazoa > Arthropoda > Insecta > Hemiptera > Coreidae > Gonocerus > Gonocerus acuteangulatus. The sequence continues at coordinate 91,294,293 of OX328127.1, read as the reverse complement.
TTCCTAGTGGGTTATGTAATTGTACATATTCGTACATCTTGCCTCACAATGTTAATGTTCCAAAACCAGCAAAATTACTGGAAATATGTATATCATATTGTTGTCATTATCAATAAAGGTTTAAAAAAAAAAATTACTGCCCGCTTATCTGTTTTTCCACTTTTTTTTTTTTCAAATTTTAAACACTTTACCTGACTTTTGTCCTTTTTGTGTAGCTTAATACGAGTGCCAATAGCAAAAAACAATAATACCAAAACATTAACATGGACTAAATCATTCTCATATTAATATATATAAATAAATAATTTAAAATAGTAAATAAGATAGAATTATGAGTTAATCAGAAATGAATTAAGTTCCGAAATGAGAGTTAGTTGTTAATGGCTGCTATTTGTCATGGAAACCATTCATTATCTCTGAGTTAATGACTAGTATAAGCCTGGTCAATAATGACTACACATGACTATATTGGCGGTCAGTGGAGTCATGGAAAGTCCCGTAGGTTCCATCACATCTTCCGAAGGTTTCCGATTCCAGGGGATTTTCCAGGTCAGTACTAGGGGAGGGGGGTGAGGATTAAATCAAGGGCGAGATGTCACGAGGTGGGGGAGGGAATGGAGAAACAGGATAGAACTTAGCGAAACACGGGAGGGGTTCATTTGGAAATATTAATGTTTGAAACCTAAGAGATAATCTTATTATAAGGTGTTCGTCTGCCGGTTTGTTCCATATACAAATCCACACATTTTGACCAAACTTGGCACACAAGTAGATCTTATTCCGGGTTGTGTTAGTCCAGGACTCACAGTTCGGTGGTAACGGGTTCGAAACTGTTACAGATTTGCGTTACAAGATTTTAATATTACTTGTTTCGTTTCTAGTTTCTTTTTGCTTTTCTAGATGCAGGAAGTAAGTGTAGCATGGCACGCCGGGTAACAGCTAGTCTATATATATATATATATATATATATATATATATATATATATATATATATATATATGCATGTATAAAAAAAATCCCGTGTCTGTCTGTTTGTCCGTTTGTCTGTTTGTTCCTTATACAAATCCACACCGTTTGACTGATTTTGACAAAACTCGGCACACAGGTAGGTCTTGACCCGGGAAGTCTCGTAGGCTAGGTCAAAAACGTCTACCACCTGTCTGTTTGTATGTTTGTTACTTATACAAATCCACACTGTTTGGCCGATTTTGATCAATCTTGGCATAGAGGTAGGTGTTCATACGGGAAGAGTCTTCGGCTAGGTTAAAATCCTCTAGGACTAACAGTTCAGAGGTCACGGATTCGAAACTGTGAACCCGAACAGTTACAGATTTGTGTTATTAGATTTTAATATTACTTATTTGGTTTCTAGTTTATTTTTGCTTTTATAGATGTAGGAAGTAAGTGTAGCATGGCACGCCGAGTAACAGCTAGTTGTTTATAAATATCGCAGAGAAAAGCAGAAGATAAAAACACAAAATGCAATTATTAACATTTTTAACCTTATAGAAACTTCCTTGCTGCATTTGTTTTTTGGAAGGCAACTAAAACAGTAAATAAAAAAAAAATTGTCTTTAATCCTTATTGCCAGCTGATTAAGTTATTTTACAAACTCCAGGATTTTCGTAACTTCTTAACAATTTCCGAAGGAATTGTAGCTATCGAAGTTGTATCCATGAACGTTTTCATCGAGATACCGAAAATTACCTGCGTTATAAGGTATATATATATATATATATATGTATGTATGTATGTATATACCCGCCAGAGGTTTTATTTTTTCATCACGAACAAGTTTGTTAACGAGCAATGGACCCAAATAAACTAATTGGCCAATACCGGTCGTAATTCTTGTGATAGTGCAACGAAACCTGAGTATCTAAAGAGAAAGATGTATTTTAAATTTAAACAAAATAGGCTTATTTTTACGTATGTAAGCTTTTATTATTCATTAAGATCAATTCTTATAGACAACACTCTGGAAGAAAATGAATTAAAAACTATTAATTGAGTCAGTTTTTTCTTTCTTCTTTGTACTCATTGTATTAAACAAATTATTCATCAGTGTAAACTCACAAAATTCTGAGGAAAGTGCTTAGTTATGCAGCTCCTGTGTGACGGACTTTCAATAAATACAAGATCAATGTGTCATTTATTCACTTCTTCGGTGATTTGCAAGTTATCCACTGTATTATAGTGGAGATAACAACATATACTTACTAAAATATGTCTAGAACATATTATAATAACACGTTAGCTACAGATAAGATTGTACGAGATGTTCTCTTACACTGCGATACAGTGTAAGCAGTCTATTGTCTAGTGGGTTACATGTACCAGGGGACGTGTAAGCCATCTCCCGCCCAGGGCTGTACACGTTCCGGGAATGTACGGGGTTTGCACAACACAATGAGCAGGAAACTAGTAGAACCAACACTATAAGCGGAAAGTACTCATTTCGCCTTAATACGCGACCTCTGCTATTAAAAAAAACAATTAATACATACGAGGGCCCAGAAGTAGTGTTGTTAAAAGCGAGCCCTGACTAGAGGCTTGACGCCTGAACCTTGAATCTAACCTCTACAGCCGGAGCTCTGAGGGCTCGATGAAGGCTCGGGAGTGAGGCTTCAGCCTAACCTTATCAAGCCCTGAAGGTTCTCCATCGAGCCTTGAAGGCTCGGCCTTGGAGCCCTGGGAAGGTAGAACTTTGGCAAGCACGGTTATAATAGTATAGTAGTAGTAGGACAGTGTTGCCATCACCGTCTCACAGAAGAGTTTATTTTTCTAGGAAAAGTTACTATTTTTACCCACTTAGTGATCCATATAATTAGTTTATCAATGAAATGGTAAATTTAAATGACAGCGAATAATTTCAATGTGGCGGAAAGAATTTAGGACGAATCTACTAAAGTATATTTCATGAAACAGCTGTTTGCCCGCCATCCGCCATTTTGGAAATGAAAAGTAAAAGGCTTCAAAGCATGCGCCTTCTCCCGAGGCGAGCCTTCAAGGCTCGCGTCTTCTACCAAGCCGAGCCTTCAAGGCTCGCGCCTTCTATCGAGCCCTGTCCAAGCTCTGAGAGCTCGAGCTTTTAGGAGCCGCGCCTTCTAGCCTCAAAGGCGCGCTCTTCTACAACACTACCCAGAAGTCAAGAGGTCTAAGTGAAATTTTTGAAAAACTTGAGTTAGATACAGGAATGGATTGTGAACACCGTAATCTTGTGGGTGGTGAAGAGATGAGTTAGATACAGGAATGGATTGTGAACACCTAATCTTGTGGGTGGTAAAGAGATGAGTTAGATACAGGAATGGATTGTGAACACCTAATCTTGTGGGTGGTAAAGAGATGAGTTAGATACAGGAATGGATTGTGAACACCTAATCTTGTGGGTGGTAAAGAGATGAGTTAGATACAGGAATGGATTGTGAACACCTAATCTTGTGGGTGGTAAAGAGATGAGTTAGATACAGGAATGGATTGTGAACACCGTAATCTTGTGGGTGGTGAAGACATCCAAGTGATTTTCTTGACAGTTGCTGCCTCCTAGCTTGTGTTCTCAGTATTGTCACTTTTGTAATATTAACTCCAGAAGGAAATTAATTTAACTTAATTTAAATTTAAGTGCGGATTCTTCAATTCTTTTGCATATGAATAATAAACCGGACGATGTACCTATTATGTATCATCGATAATAAATAGTAAAAATCTAGTTTTTGCTATTACCACATATCGTCCCTGCCGTGTCAAACTATCGAATATGAAAAATCTCGTTTTCCAGATTCCAGACTTTGCTCTTAGATTGTGGACGATACGGCTTGTCGCAAATTATCCCAACCCTAACCCCTTTACAATAGCCTTTAATGCCTTAAATAAAGTATCGAATAAGACCATTTTTCAATATATTACTTAGTCAATGGATAGAATATGTTCGTTCTCCAGTTTGCTACGATGTGCAGGGCGTAACTAAAATAATGGCCATCCTTTGGTCAGATGATTCTCCAATGCGAGATCGGAAACAATAACCCCCATATTGACCCCTGCAAAATTGACATTGAAATGTTATTCAAGGTCAAAATTTTTTATTGCATATTTTGAATCTACGAGTCATGAGAAAGAAAAAAGTCAACGGCACCATATGTCAGAAATGACTCCTTATGGTCAAAATGACCATTAACAGCGTATGCGTGTGCTATTCCATTCCAATCTTTTACTGAATATCTAAAGAAATACGATTCATTCAAATAGGAGAAGTTTCTATACTAGTAAAAAAAAAAAAAAAAAAAAAAAAAAAATAAAGCAAGAAAATAAATAATAATAACTGTAAACCATAAGTATATGTTTTCCGAGAAAATACAAACCTGAGTGTGAGATAAATGAGATCGGGGAATGATGCTCTGGAAGCTGTTTGCCCTAAAGCCCAATCCATCCATCCATCCATCCATTCCAATCGACAATTTTTCTTCCTCATGACTCGTAGATTCAAAATATGCAATAACAAAATTTGACCTTGAATAATATTTCAAGGTCAATTTTGCGCGGGTCAATATGGGGGCTATTTTTTCCGATCTCGCATTGGAGAATCATCTGGCCAACGGATGGCCATTATTTTTGTGAGACCCTGTACATATTCGATAGTTTGACACGGTATATTTTTGTGAGACCCTGTACATATTCGATAGTTTGACACGGTATATTTTCCAAGGATTTTGTTTATAGAAAATGAAAAATGTTTGACCATTTTCAAACAAATTAATATTTCTTAAAACTCCAAAATTTTCTTTCAAAATAATTTATTTTAGATTAAAAATTACCGCCTGCAGACTAACGTCCGTAAAAGAAGGTGGGTTCCGTTCTTAAGTCATAAAAAAAAAATCAGCCCCGTAACAGGCCACGAGGGCCCTGAGGGGCAGATAGTATAGAGGTATCTGATTCATGACCATACGGCACACTAGGGAGATAGTGTGGTCAGTACTATGCTCCGGCCGCCCGATTTTCCCCTTGGCTGCTTCGACTGCTAGGGTCATTAGCACCCAAGGTACCCATTATTAATTAAAGGATGGGTTGGCCTAGGGACGGTCAGGGAGGCCGAATTCAACCCATGAACGAAGACACTAGAAGAAAAAATCTTTAGTGCATGCTCGGGATATGAACTCAGGCCTCCAGCTTATTAGTCCAGTGCTCTACCACTCAGCTAACCTCGCCCCCTCTTAAGGCAGAGCACCGCCATTTTCTTCTAGAAGTATAAAAACTTTCTTTTTTTTTTTGGTTACTTTAACATCCCATATAAATCTTATGACATAAATAATTTACATTTGATTTCATATCAGTTTTCATTTTTCACATATTGGGAATTATCTCATCATGACTTGATAGAGTAGGTTTCATGACTCCGGGGCGTTCCGGACCTTCCGTATGACTCCCGGACCTTCCGTATCGTAGACAGCATATCCTCATCCATCGAGAATAAGCAGTATTGCTCTGGGGTTTTCCTTGACGTAGCTCAGGCTTTCGATCGAGTGTGGCACCAGGGCTGTTTAAACTCAAAGAAATCCTACCTTCAACTTATTACCTTATAATGAAATCCTATCTCTCCGACCGTTTTTTCCAGACATCCTATGGTACCTCATTATCTCCAATCTTCCCCCAACTTGCAGGTGTCCCGGAATTCTCAGTTCCGTACTGTTCCTGGCTTATGAGGCTGATATCCCATCTCATCCCGAAACATCCATCCACATGTATGCTGATGACACTGCTATCCTTACTGTCAACGAAAATCCAATTCTTGCTTCCAATTCCCTTCAAGAACACCTGTGCCTACTTCAACCATGGCTAACTAAATGGAGAATCAAAGTAAATGCAGAAAAATCTAGCCATGCAACATTCACACTTCGTAAGTCAAGCTGCCCGCCAATAACCCTCCAAAACATTATAATTCCGCAGAAATCGCAAGTAAGGTACTTAGGACTGATACTAGACAAAGGTTTAACTTGGAAGTCACACATAACACAGAAAAGACAGGAACTGAACAGACGTTTTAGACTTTTATCACGCTTACTGGACAAACGCTCGAAACTATCATTGACTAACAAACGACTTATATACAATACCATACTCCGACCAATAACCCTCCAAAACATTATAATTCCGCAGAAATCGCAAGTAAGGTACTTAGGACTGATACTAGACAAAGGTTTAACTTGGAAGTCACACATAACACAGAAAAGACAGGAACTGAACAGACGTTTTAGACTTTTATCACGCTTACTGGACAAACGCTCGAAACTATCATTGACTAACAAACGACTTATATACAATACCATACTCCGACCAATAACCCTCCAAAACATTATAATTCCGCAGAAATCGCAAGTAAGGTACTTAGGACTGATACTAGACAAAGGTTTAACTTGGAAGTCACACATAACACAGAAAAGACAGGAACTAAACAGACGTTTTAGACTTTTATCACGCTTACTGGACAAACGCTCAAAACTATCATTGACTAACAAACGACTTATATACAATACCATACTCCGACCAATAACCCTCCAAAACATTATAATTCCGCAGAAATCGCAAGTAAGGTACTTAGGACAGATACTAGACAAACGCTTAACTTGGAAGCCAAACACATAACACAGAAAAGACAGGAACTAAACAGAGGCTTTAGACTTTTATCACGCTTATTGGACAAACGCTCAAAACTATCATTGACTAACAGACGACTTATATACAATACCATACTCCGACCAATAACCCTCCAAAACATTATAAATCCGCAGAAATCGCAAGTAAAATACTTAGGACTGATACTAGACAAACGCTTAACTTGGAAGCCACAGATAACACAGAAAAGACAGAAACTAAACAGACGTTTTAGACTTTTATCACGCTTATTGGACAAACGCTCAAAACTATCATTGACTAACAAACGACTTATATACAATACCATACTCCGACCAATATGGACTTATGGACTAGAACTATGGGGTTCCAATAAACCTTCCAATTCCTACAGAATACAAACAATACAATCCGAAATCCTTCGGAAAATATCCAATGCTCCTTACTACGTCTCGAACTTAACCCTCCATAATGACTTCAATATCCCCTTTATCCAATCCCTGGCCAAATCAGTCTATCAGAAGTTCCATTCCAATCTTCCTGTCCATCCAAATCCTTTGATAAATTCTCTATCCTCGTTCCAAAATCCACAAAACCCCCATAGAAGGCTGAAGCGGAGGTGGCCTAGAGACAATTTGCTTTAACATCTGCAGTGCACAAAGTGTGTTATATTTTCATTTAAAATTGTTTACAGTTGTTTCATTATTATTTTATATTATATTTTTATTTATTTTTTCTTTAATGCATTACTATTGTGGGTTTTGTAATTGTTCATATTCCCACATCAAGCCTCACAATGTCATTATAACAGAACCAGCAATATTACTAGAAATATGTTAACTCATATTGTTGTAATAATCAATAATAAAAATAAAAAAAAAAACAAAAAAAAACATTTGATTTATTTGTTATTGAGAAATGAGAGAAAATGACTTTGATTTTGATCATGCAATGTAGTATTGCCTCTAATACTTACTAACTTTTCCCGACCTTGTTTTAGCACAGAATTAGTGCAGTTTCAATCTAACCAACTCTCATGTTAACTTGCTAACTTACTCATACAAGGATATCTATTTCTCTTATTTTATTTTAATTTTTTACTTCAATAACACTGGTCAACATTTGATCTAAAACGTCCGTCACGCAGGAGCTGCATAACTAAGCATATTTCCTCAGAATTAGGGTAGTGTCGAGTGCATTCCTGAATAATTTGCCTCAAATACATACACATTCAATTTAATATGTGCCTAGCCCTTTCAATTGATTACACTCTTCTGCAAAAAAAAACTTTTCTCCCCTCCCTTGAACAATTTTGCCTGTTTCTCATGTTTTCAGGTGTGCTGAGTCCGAATCTGAACTCAGAAAAATTCTATTTTGAGAGAAAAGAGGAGAAACTAGGAAAAAATGAAAAATTGTATTTGAAAATTACACTGTTCTGCACGAAAATCCTCCTTCAAACCAAAACATGCTTTCTTACTGTTTTCAAATGTGCTGAACACGAATTTGAAGTCAGATTCTGTCTATCACGCACAGTTTCTTGAGAAATTCTAGTTTTTTTATCCAAAAATGTGAGTTTTTTGTAAATTTGACGAATTTTTTTTGGCATCAAAACATAGTGAAAAAAATTCAAAAGCCCGATGATTTTGAGCGCAATGAAGTATATTTGAACGAAAAAAAATTTGACGGGAATATTACAAGTGGTTGAAGAAATATGGCTAAAAGTGTTTTTTCAGAAACTGAACACTTTCACATTTTTGTAAAAAAAGTCCGACTCGCAGGAGCTGCCTCATCTTAGCGCGGTTCCGTTCTTATCCCTAGTCTAATTTCGAAAGATTAAAATAGAAGCAGTTATTATTTTGTTGAGGGGAGATCGTTGAAAGTTGATGATGCAAGGTAGGGATTGTCCGGGTTAGGTCACTGCTACTTAATAATACATACCCCATATGTGTATGTATGTGGGCATATATATGTACATATGTGTGCGTGTATATGTGTATGTGTATATGCATATATATAAATATATATATATATTATATATGTATATATATATATATATATATATATATATATATATATATGTTAGGTATATTTACATAGATATGTGCATATATTAGTGTTAAATATGTCCTACTTGTATTTACAGCCCTGATGAAGGCTTGAAGTTCAAGCCGAAACGTCGGCACAATAAAACCATTTTTACGATAAAATGTAGTTTTATTAAGTAGCAGTGACCGAACCCTGACAGTTATATTCTGGTTCCACCAGTCTTGAAAGGTAGGATTTACAATCTTACCTGGAAGGGTCGGCAACACTAGAAACCGTCCCGCTAGTTACAAGGTCTTGGAATCTTGGAACTCTATATTTCTAACAATAAATTGTTTTTGTTATTTTACTTAACCTGTTTTATTTTCGAATACATTATCCAACTATAAGCAATTAAAAAATAACAAGGAATAAAATACAGACAAAAAGAACACTTCGAATAAGCGAAATCAATTACTTTAAAGCTTTAAGCTCTTATTTCTCCGATTGGCATCGCCTAATCAAAACTTTCATTAGAACCTTTTATGTAGAGCATTTAATAAGCTTTCTAATGGTATTCTTCCGTTTACCAAAATTCTCAACAGTTTTCGAGATATTAATGAAAGTTCCCAAAATTTATATTATTTCTAGCAACAGAAAATTGGCCTCATTTTTCATATCCTGTTTTACACACAAAATTTTCGCAACATAAGAAATTACAAAAATAAAAAGCAATAAAAAACGAAGGGAAAGAGACAAAAATTACAACAAGAACGACAAAAACCCGTTCATAAGAACAAAACAGACGTATTTGAAGTTTTAAGCACTTATTTCTCCGATTGACATAACCTAATCAAAAATAGTTTTAGAATCTTTTTTGTAGAGAATTTAGTAAGCTTTCAAATAGTTTCTATCCACTTACCACGATTTCCCAACCGTGTTCGAGATATTAATGAAAGTATACGAACTTCCCAAAACTTTTCATGTCTGTTCATAAAATATTTTATTCTAACCCTTCCTTAACTCCAAACGTAACAAAACTTTCAACATATTAGTTTTAATGAAAGTAGAACATGCAGATAAAGTTTCAACTGAATCCCGTAATTCTAAGTACCCAAACCAAAAACGGTATTCAAAAACTATTTTTCCAATTTTCTCGAAAACGGTTAAAGCGATCGCCTTCAAAATGGTTTCATTCGTTTTCCTAGCCCAGGAATCATATAAAACGAGTACTTAGAAGCTTATTAACTCAGAAACGTAAGCGTTACGATTTTTTTTGCGCGAATTTTGCCCCAAACGCCATCTTCCAGTAGGCGGCTTTTGCTGGTTAACGAACTTGACCTTTCAAATTGGACGAAGGATTTTTGTACCAAATTTCATCAAAATCGGACCATTCGTCTTCTAGCTAGAGAGCGAACAGACAATATATATATATATATATATATATATATATATATATATATATATATATATATATACAAATTTGAACCACCGTTATTTTCGGTCTCTAGGGGTTCTGAAACGCGAAATTTTCTAGTCGGCACTTCCGGATTGTTTCATTGTATCAACCCTATAAGCGGGGTTCCTCCCTATGGGGGAGGGAGGAACCGCGCTAAAAACTAGAATTTCTCAAGAAACTGTGCGTGATAGACAGAATCTGATTTCAAATTCGTGTTCAGCACATTTGAAAACAGTAAGAAAGCATGTTTTGGTTTGAAGGAGGATTTTCGTGCAGAACAGTGTTATAGGCAAATTTGTACCAAAGAACATTGAACCTTCCCTCTCTGAATTGAAGGCGTTGAGGGTTGACATTTGGGATTTGAGTTTTGGTGACAATTTTGTTCTACTTGCTGAATACCAGTGCTGCTTCACGGTAGATAAGTAGTTTTTTATTCCGTTTAATAATATATCATCAAAATTAACGCTTCAATATAATTGTTTGCGGTTTATTATTGCACGGTTCCCGTCATACTATTTGTTATACATCAATTGCTAAGTAATCAAAGTATAATGTTTCTTGACATTGGGGCGTTCCGGACCAGTGTCAAGAAACAGATAACCTAGATATAACCCGTTATCTATAGGTTACCAGTAACAGGAGTTATACCAGTACAGATTAAATTTCGTTGTCAATAATAAATGAACGTTATAATTTAAAATGTTGTGTTTCTAAGATGTTACCAAGAAGTGTTCTGACTGGGGATGCTGATGGGTGTGCAAGGGTTCGGGATATTATTACCTCGGACGGACCATCACCAGGTATAGCGTAAACTCTATGAGAGACTAGTAATTCAAGGTCAGCCATCATAGTTGAAATGAACCGCAAATAAAAATAATATCATGAAATAGATACAGTATGGTAACAGCTGACCTGTTATCGTCCTAGCAACGCATGCTGACTAGGCTTGCCTGCTCTAACCAACTAAAAATTCAAACCCCTCTAAAAATACTTAAACATTAAGTAAACATAATGGGCAATATTGTTTTGCACCTTTCCCCAATGCGCAGTACCTGGTGTTCCATGGAAAGTCTAGCCAACGCATATTTACCTTCTTATTTACCTAAGAGGTACATTATAGCAAAATTTCATGGTGCATAAAAAACACTTCATGAAAAGTGCGTTACCAGCCCTCAGAATATAAGGTACACGGTTTAGGGGATTCGGCCTTGTATATAACAGCGAAAGTATATACGAATTATGCGTTCGCTCGATTATCGACCGATAATCGATATATCGTCTCGCCGAGAGAGAGAGTTTGAGAGAGAGAGAGAGAGAGAGAGAGAGAGAGAGAGAGAGAGAGATTTCAAGGAAGACAAGAGCCGGAAAGATAGAGAGAGAGAGTACGGCATTGGAGGCCTAGCCAAGGTTCCTTGGGTCGAGTGGGGTACCAGGAGTGGTGTATGGACCAGTATCAACCCTTCTCTCACTCTGGAAGCTTGCTAGCGGTATCTCTCTCTTCTATACGCCAACGTAGCAACGTAAGTACATTATATATAAAACTTCTAACAAGTTTGGCTTAAAAATATATACTGGATATAAAAAAAAAAAACAATAAAAAAACAAACAAAAAAAAAACAGGATGGGCGTATATAAGGGGTAGCTGAGGGGGATCCTGCCCCCTTCCCCGACATTTGATCGGTAAAAATGCGTAACAAAAACCTTAAAAATAAATTAAATAAGATAACTTAGTTCAGAAAAAATATTTTTTGTGTGTGTAATAGCGTTATAGTTTGCTGAAACTATTCCAAGTTCTAGATTGTTGGTATTCCATACCCCCAAAATGTTTTCAGCCTCCCCTACCCCGAAATCCAACCAGCCCTTCCCTCCGGAAATTATTTTCTATACACGCCCATGATACTCACATAATAGTAGAGACGTCTGATTATTGAGCTTAGAGAATACTAGGACGATAGTATGGTTAGTGCCATGCTCCGGCTGCCTGAATTACCCCCCTATAGACTGGGTGTGCCTAGGGACGATACCCCCGCTACCGACCCTCGAACGACGACAATAGAAAATAAAATCCTCCTCCAGTACACCAGTAAAGTGCTCTACCACTCAGTCTAACTTGAAATTTTAAATATTTGTAAAAAAAAAAAAAAAAATAAACACACGATTCTAGCAATAGGAAGAGTTTCAATGAATAAGTTTGAAATAGTTTTATTTTTTATTTCTTCTTGCATTGTTGTTACTCTTTTCTAATTTAGATTAAATGGATCCACTGTTAGCGCGGTTCCTCTTTCTCCCCATAGGGAGGAAACCCGCTTATGAAGTTGACCTCATAAAGCAATTCGGAAGTGCCGACAAGAAAGTTTTACATTTCAGAACACACATATCTAGAAAATGACGGTGTTTCAAATTTATATATACCGGGTAACGCAAAAAGTCCTGTCGTTTTTTTTAAATATGGTAAAAATAAAGCAAAAAAATATTTCAAATAAGATTTATTCATCGAAATAGTCACCCTCACTCTCCAAAACCTTCTTCCAACGTGCCTCAATGTCACAAACTCCTTTCTTTTTTTTTATAAAACTAAGCTGGATCAGATGAAATAAAAGTATCTAAGGTGTTTTTTAAGGTCGTCACATCCGCGAACGTTTTTCCCTGCTTACGGTTGCCTAAAGCTGTGAACAGATGGTGACAAATCAGAGGAATATGGTGGGTGAGATAGAGTTTCCCTGCTTACGGTTGCCTAAAGCTGTGAACAGATGGTGACAAATCAGAGGAATATGGTGGGTGAGGTAGAGTTTCCCTGCTTACGGTTGCCTAAAGCTGTGAACAGATGGTGACAAATCAGAGGAATATGGTGGGTGAGATAGAATTTCCCTGCTTACGGTTGCCTAAAGCTGTGAACAGACGGTGACAAATCAGAGGAATATGGTGGGTGAGGTAGAGTTTCCCTGCTTACGGTTGCCTAAAGCTGTGAACAGATGGTGACAAATCAGAGGAATATGGTGGGTGAGGTAGAGTTTCCCTGCTTACGGTTGCCTAAAGCTGTGAACAGATGGTGACAAATCAGAGGAATATGGTGGGTGAGGTAGAGTTTCCCTGCTTACGGTTGCCTAAAGCTGTGAACAGATGGTGACAAATCAGAGGAATATGGTGGGTGAGGTAGAGTTTCCCTGCTTACGGTTGCCTAAAGCTGTGAACAGATGGTGACAAATCAGAGGAATATGGTGGGTGAGGTAGAGTTTCCCTGCTTACGGTTGCCTAAAGCTGTGAACAGATGGTGACAAATCAGAGGAATATGGTGGGTGAGGTAGAGTTTCCCAGCAAATCGCTACGAGTTTGTCCCGTGTGATCTTGCGGTCGGTCAGTTTATGGGGAACCCACTTATCAAGGTTTGATGTAGGTGATTTCTGATAGTTGATTGGAAAAGTTTAAGTTGTCCAGGGATTTCAGAGGAAGTTTTTCATGGATCTTGCTCAATGACTTATGTCAGGGCGTCGTCATCTACAACTTACGGCCTTCCACTTCGAGGTTCACCCATGAGCGATTCATCCCCTCTACGAAATTTTGCAAACCAGAATTGCGCCTTCCGATCTGAGAGAGCATCCTCCTCATACACCTGACGCAGTTTACGAGCAGCCTCGGCGACTTTTAGGCCTAATTTTAACTCGTAGAGTAAAATCGAGCGAATTTTCGTATCAAGAGAGTTCATTGTAAAGAATTTTTTTCAGCTCAGAACGTCAACTGGATTAAAGTTAAACTAGTCCAGTTTACTGCCAAAACAAGCATCGTCTAATCCTACAAGGTTGCTCTTTATTTATCATTATGGTATTAAAGTAAGAAATTTGTAAACATGGGATTTAAAATAAAACGACACGACTTTTGCGTTACCTGATACAATATATATACCAGCTCAAAAATGGTCCAATTTTTATGAATTTGCTACAAAAATCTTTCGTCTGGTTGGGAAATCGTGGTAAGTGGAAAATGGCCATTCGAAGGCTTACTAAATTCTCTACAAAAAATTTATTGATGTATTTTTCGATGGGACAATGTCAATCAGAGAACCTCAAAAATATTAGATTCGGTCATTGAACGGTTTTTTTGTATCTGTTTACCCAAAGTTTTAATTGGTTTTTGTTGTTTTTTAAATTGAATTTTACAGTAAAATGAGCATTTTGGTAAAACAATACAAGAAAATGTGAAACGGTGTTGTAATGTTTCCAAGAGCGAATGGTGTGACCGATGATTATTGGCGAGTAATTTCCGCTTAGGATACAATCGGTTTCCTTTGAAGCCATAATATTCACAAAACGCAGGCCCCAGCTGGAAGACAATATAATCATTGATAATGAAATAATACCCTGGCAAAGTAAAATTAAATATTTAGGTGTAGTTCTCGATAGAGGGCTAACTTTTACTCAACATATAAATGAAGTATGTATTTTTTTATTTATTAATTTCATTATAAGGGCTCCGCAACTATGGCTTTGAGCCCTAATACAGATTATAAGGGCTCCGCAACTATGGCTATGAGCCCTAATACAGATTATAAGGGCTCCGCAACTATGGCTATGAGCCCTAATACAGATTATAAGGGCTCCGCAACTGTGGCTATGAGCCCTAATACAGATTATAAAATATATACAATTTTTTTACACTTTGATACAATTTACATTTATACTTAAATAAGATATATACATATATATATATACAAACATTATACACATATAAATACACACACACACACACACACGTACATACATATATATATATATATATATATATATATATATATATATATATATACATATACACACATACATATATACACAAAATATAGAATGTACACACATACATGCATATACCACAAGGTTCATATGAATATTTATTTATTAATGTTTTCGCAATATAGGCGACAAAACAAACATCTTCATATGAATAAAGATAACAAATACAAATATAAACCACAATTCATTTGTAGTTACAATAAAAATATAAAACACAAAATAACTAAAATAAGGTGCAATAGCTTAATTAAATCAGATCTATAGGTTATTAAAGTAAACTATTAAAATCGAAAGCACTAAGGAAAGAAGGGAGATTGGCTAGATTTTTTTGTATAAATTATTGTTCTTTAAGTAATGTAATATAGTGTTGATGTGTGGGCTTCCTTCTGTGAGTAATGTGTGTAAGTCGTGTGGCATGAGTAAATTGTCTCGTCCTCTGCAGTCTGTCAGTATGTGTTTTATCGTCAGGGTAACATTACACAGGGAGCACACGGGTCTGTCTTGTCTTCTGCTGTCTGTCAGTATGTGTTTTATCGTCAGGGTAACATTACACAGGGAGCACACGGGTCTGTCTTGTCTTCTGCAGTCTGTCAGTATGTGTTTTATCGTCAGGGTAACATTACACAGGGAGCACACGGGTCTGTCTTGTCTTCTGCAGTCTGTCAGTATGTGTTTTATCGTCAGGGGAACATTACACAGGGAGCACACGGGTCTGTCTTGTCTTCTGCAGTCTGTGAGTATGTGTTTTATCGTGAGGGTAACATTACACAGGGAGCACACGGGTCTGTCTTGTCTTTCCATTAAGTAGGAATGTGTTATAAGTGAGTGTCCAATTCTTAGCCTGGTCAGGACAACTTGGTCTCTTCTATTTAAAGACAAATCATTATCATGCCAGACTTTGATTGAGTTTTTAATTTCTCTCAATTTGTTGTCTGTCCGTAACCAGTGATTTAGCCAATCTTGTAATATGTGTGTATGTGCTATGTTACATAAGTCCTGTGTAGTTAGTTGTCTGATGTCAATGTTTTCTTTAAAGGTAGCCTCTTTAGCGTGGTTGTCCACGTCTGTGTTTAGGCCTATGTCTTTATGTCCCGGTATCCAAAGCATTTTAATGTTGTGTTGTTTTAATCTGTGTATTTGCGTGTATATTTGTGTGATTATGGGATGGTTGTTGTAAATGCTTTCCATAGAGTGTAAAGAACTCAATGAATCAGTACAAATTATAATATCACTTTCCTCTATGTTATTTGTTTTGGACAGTGATAAGTGTATACCTTGTAATTCTGCAGAGTAAACTGAAGTGTAGTCGTGTAATTATAATATCACTTTCCTCTATGTTATTTGTTTTGGACAGTGATAAGTGTATACCTTGTAATTCTGCAGTGTAAACTGAAGTGTATTCGTGTAATTATAATATCACTTTCCTCTATGTTATTTGTTTTGGACAGTGATAAGTGTATACCTTGTAATTCTGCGGTGTATACTGAAGTGTAGTCGTGTAATTATAATATCACTTTCCTCTATGTTATTTGTTTTGGACAGTGATAAGTGTATACCTTGTAATTCTGCAGTGTATACTGAAGTGTAGTCGTGTAATTTAATGGTATTGATTTGATTTTCTGTGATCGCTGCAGCGCCTGTCCCGTTGTTAGTTTTAGATCCGTCTGTAAATGTGAAGAGTGCTGAGGGATTGTCTTTGGTGATTGAATTGTAAATAGACTTGTAAAATTGTGAGGCAAGTGGATCATTTTTATTGAAATGTGTCATTGTTAGGTTAATTCTTAAGTTCTTTACACTCCAGTGGGGGGGGGGGGGAGTGTAAAGGTCTATTTGTGTACAGAGGAATATTCAGAAACAAGGTGTCATCTGCGTTCTGTAAGTGACGGATAAGTAGAGGTCTGTGTTTCCTATGTGTCTGTGTGTATTTATTAGATAGTTCTTCGCTTAAGTATGTGTGTACACAAGGTGTATCAAGAGCTTTCGATTTTAAAAGAAACTTTAATCCTAAATACCTTCGTCTATACTCCAATGGAGGTTCTCCAGCTTCTACACAGAGACCATCCGAAGGGCTTGTCCTAAATGCACCCGTAGCTATTCTCAAAGCAGTGTGGTGAATGGAGTTAAGAAGTTTGAGTGTACTGGGACTGGCGGACGAATAAGCAATACAACCATAATCCAGTAAAGACCTGGTGTAGGAACAATAAAAAGTAAGCATTAAACGTCTGTCAGCTCCCCACTTAGTGTTACTTAGAATTCTCAAAAAATTCAAACTTTTTTTGCATTTTTTAAGGAGTTCCTTTAGGTGGGGTACCCATGTTAACTTCTTGTCAAATTTCAGGCCTAGAAAAGTGAGGAAATCTGAGGGTTGGATGGCTGTGTTATTTAAAGTAATGTTTGCAGTTTGATTTCCCCTCTTTTTTGAAAAAATCACATAGTTTGATTTTTCAGGAGAAAATTTAAAACCTGTAACCAGACACCATTTTTGTAGCTCATTTAATGTACTTTGAATATGTTCTTGTGCAGTGTTTATGTTTTTGTGTATTTTATAAATGAGAAGGTCATCAGCATACATACAATAAGATACTTCCCCGGGGATACATTTCGTGATGGAATTTACAGCAATATTGAACAATGTTGTGCTAAGAACACCTCCTTGTGGCACTCCATTTTCCTGAGGGAACACGTCAGATAGAACGGAGCCTAACCTCACCCTGAACTTCCGCTGTGAAAGGTAGTTCTTCAAGAAAACTATTACATTCCCGTGAACACCCTATTCGTAGAGTTGGGAAAATATGAGTCGTCTTCAGACTGAATCATATGCCTTCTCTAAATCTAGGGAGACGGCAAGCACAGAATGTTTTTGTAAGAATGCATTTAGAATTTCTGTCTCCATTTTAGCCAACAGGTGCATCGTCGAGTGTCCAGGCCGAAACACACATTGATACGGCGATAAGAGGTTTTTATTTTCTAAAAACCACAATAATCTCTTATTTATTATTCTTTCCGCAACGTTGCAGAGAGTATTTGTTAATGAAATTGGCCTATATGACGAAGGCATCTTCTTATCTTTACCTGGCTTGAGGACAGGAACTACAACAGCCTCGTTCCAAGAGTGAGGATAGGAACCAGTCAAGTAAATATCGTTAAGTGCATCAAGAAGAGCTAGCATACCGCGTTCCGGCAGATTTTGTATCATATCATATGTGATCATGTCTGGACCGGGTGATGTCTTTCGACCACACGATAAAGGCATTTTGAGTTCTTGTACGGTAAAGGGTTCATTCAAAGGGTGTATGAAGTTAGTAAGCAATGGGATTTCAGATGTGGTTTTGTGGGTTAAAAATGCTTGTGTGTAATGATCATCACATGAAATAGTGCTAAAATGATTGCCAAGAATGTTGGATATAGTGTGTTGGTCTGTTATTATACTGTTATTTAGTTCTATGCCTGTTACGGGTGGACGATATTTTTTGTGTTTAATTTTATTTATATGAGACCATATGTCTTGCATTGATGAATGCTGATTGATATTCGATACAAAATCGACCCAACACTGCTTTTTGCTTTTCTTGATGACCCATTGTGATTTTGCTTTTTTCCTTTTATAATCCAGGAGGTTTAAGTCTGTCGGGTTTCTCCGGAATAAATGGAGAGCCTTCTTTCTTTCAGTCACAGCAATGCTACATTCATTATTCCACGGTACTGGAGTTTTTCTGTAAATCTGTGGGTTTTTTGGGATGTTAATGTCAGCTGTTTCTATTATTAAAGAGGTTAGTTCGTCCATATGTCTAATATTTACATGTGATAACTTATTTTCAATATATTCTTTGTAGGCGTTCCAGTTTGCGTTTTTTGTATTGTATCTGGGAGTCGTTTTGAAGAGTGGAGTAGGTGTGTTAAGTTGTATGTGTATGGGGAAGTGGTCGCTTCCATGTGCGTCCTGGTCGACATTCCATGAAAATCGAGTGTTTATGTCAGGAGTACACGGGGAAATATCTATGTTTGTCCATGTACCTGTCCTGGGGCAAAGATGAGTAGGTGAGTTTGAATTGAAACACTTCATAAAATATCCAATATTCCGCACATAAAATTCTTCATACACAAGCTCACATATAAGTTTTTTAAAGCATGCAAGGGAAAACCTAACCCACTGATTAAGAATATAGGTAACTATAGCAAAAGTAGCACTGAGAGATATGTAGATAAAAGGACGAAACATATATTATTGAAATAAGTATAACACACTATGCCGAGTGGATGCTAAGAACTGGATTATATTATCAGGAGTATGATAACTATAAATAAACATTTACTCATTAATCCCTAACTGTATATTATATTGTATATTTATATAAATAGTACTTCTTATTATTAACTATTTTCCTTCCAAATAATGAATTTTATATTCACTTTCACAATGTAATAGAGCAAGGAAATGAAGAAGATACATTTCATGCATTACAGTTATTGTCATTGACATTAAAGTTAATTTGTTTTAAATTGTAAATTTATCCTTGTGGTCTGTAGGTACGCAATGTATATATCATGTTTTGTTTTTATATCAAACTAGCTGAATACCCGTGCTTCGTCACGGTAGATAAGTAGTTATTTTATTGCGTTAAATGATGTATCATCAAAATTAACGCTACTATATAATTTTGTGCAGTTTATTATAGCACGGTTCCCGTCATACTATAAGTTAGTCATCAGTTTATAGGTAATCAAAGTATAATGTTTCTTGACATTGGGATGCTCCGTACCAGTATCAAGAAACAGATAACGTAGAGATAACCCGTTATTTATAGGTTACCAGCGTGGGCGTATATAAGGGGAACTGAGGGATGTGCAGCCCCCCCCCCTATATATTATAAAATAATATATTTTCTTAAAAACTCAAAACTACAAAGGGTGTCGTAACTTCAGGGGGTTTATTCTGCACGTAATTTATTGTTCAGCGACGCAAAAATGAGTGTTCTGAAAAAGTATTAGAGCTACACAAACGTTTGTCTATTTTAAAAACTACTGTTTTTTTTTGTTTATTTAAATTTTGTTTTCGGGATTTTCGATCAATAATAAATTTCCATTAAGAAACACCCGTTATTGAAATATTACCATGAATATTAAGAGTTATATTAAAAGCCTTATAGATGAAAATGTTTAATATTAGTGTTTTATTAAATTATACAATATTTTCGTAATCAGTGATTTTTAGACTTAGAGGTTTGCCTTCGCCTCAAAAGTCGCATTATTTAATAAGATTCAAAATTGTACCTCGTAGTTTTAGAAAAAAATCCATTTTAATCTAATTTCTTCTGATTTATAAATCAAAACCAAAAAGTCCGACTCGCCGGAACTGCGTCATCTTAGCGCGGTTACATCTCGAAGAAATGGAATAGATTAGCATTACAAATCACAGGAAACGGACAGTAGCCAACTTACACAGAAGCGGATAATTCTTAATCTGTATAAGTCAATACAATTATGTACTGAAAACGTACTTACTCTTCGACTACTGCTGAGAAGGCTCTATTCTAAACAACCAAAAATTCGTTGTCATTTTAAGTATATTGTTTTACTAGCAAATTCGTTTTACTGTTATAATCAACTGTAGATATGTGATTCATGGTGAATAAAATTCCATTCTGACGTGGGTTAAATCTTTCTATAAAATAAGAAATAACGATAACTACAGTTAGAGGCTATGAGGAAGGTTATATAGACAGGAGAATTCAAAACAACCTACGTCATCATGATTAGCCACAGCCATCTTGATTACCACAGCCACTCCAAACTTAGCAATACCTTTCACCGTTTCTTAGCTTATTTTACTACAATACTAATTTTACTGATAAATGCAATTTAAAACAAGAAACAACCAATTAAAAAGTGAGTTAAGCAAAGACAAAAACCCTTTCAAAACAACAAAACAAACACTTTTTACGATTTAAGCGCTAATATCTCTGATTGACGTTGCCCCATCGAATATTGCTTCAGGACCTTTTTTGTAGAGAATTTAGTAAGCATTCGAATGGTCACCTTCCACTTAGCACGATTTCCCAACCGTAATCGAGATATTTACGAAAAATGTATGAAGATCTGAAAACTTTTTCATGTCTATTAATAAAATAATTTTTTTCGCAAACTTCCTTAACTCCAAATATAACCAAAATTTAAACATCTGAGTTGGGATTATTTTCCAAGTTGTAGAAAATATTTCAATTGAATCCCGCGATTCTAAGTACTCACAAAAATATAATGACTTACAAAAACATTGATTCCACTTTTCTCAGGAACGGTTACAGATATCGCCTTAAAAATGGTTTCATTCGTTTTCTTATGTTATAAACATAAGACCCTATATAAACTCAAAAACGTAAGCGTTACGATTTTTTTGCGCGAATCTAGTGGGCGGATTCTGCTGGTTAACGAACTTGACCTTTCAAATTAGACGACAGATTTTTGTACCAAATTTCGTTTAAATCGGACCATTTTTGAGCTTGCTAGAGCGCGAACAGACAAGCATATATATAAATATATATATATATATATATATATATATATATATATACAAATTTGGGCCACCTATATTTTCGTGATCTATAGGGTCTGAAACGTGAAAGTTTCTAGTCGGCACTTCCGGATTGCGTCATGAGGTCAACCTCATAAGCGGGTTCTCCCTATGGAGATAGGGAGTAACCGCGCTAAAATGTACTTTAGCGTGAAGGAGCCATTCTGAACACATTTTTTATTTTACCTATGTTTGTAACAATTTTTGACATTTTTCTTCCAATGACCCTCTCTGAACTGTATGAAGTTCTTATGTTCCATTTCCGTAACATCTTCAGATAGTTTTCTGCATCCCAGCAATTAGAATATGAATTTACTAGCAAATACTAATTCTTCTACAACCTGATTAATTTTCTTTTTCAATATTTTTGTAAAGATAACTGAAATACTTATAAGGGCTCTTGTTGTGACACATTACTTGTTAAATGGATATTTCTCTCAAAAATGAGGATTTTGGTTGAGAGCCGTTTTATTCGTTTTTCGTAAGAATATCGAAAATTTCTAACGCCAAAATATCTTAAATGTATTTTAAAAATTGGAATCTTTTAAAGATACACGGCCCCTTTATTAGTCCAATATCTTTTGATGATGATGGATATTGGGTCCCAGACCGTCCCTTGGGACACTCAGTCTTTAATTAATTTATTAATGGGTACCTCCCAGAGAATCAGATCTTCCCCCCTGTGCCCTTGTAGCCTGATACGGGGCTGGTTATTTTTTTTTTAAATATTTTAGAACGGTTTATCCTTCCCCCACAGGGAGGAAAATGGATATCAGAAAATTATGTAATTATTGTATGTAAGGCCAAGTTCACGGATAACTGGAGTATGTAAGCCGTTATGGGATAGTCTTGCATTCCTTTCTCTTCAGCTAAGACACGGGCAAGGTTAAGTCTCAAGAAATTTCTCTATATTTCCTCTACAATCTTTCAGGACAGAAAGGGATATATATATATATATATATATATATATATATATATATATATATATATATATATATATATATGAAGACAAGGTATAGTTGGGATTCGGCTAGGAGAAAAACGTCAGACTTTCAGGAAGAAATCTGTATTTGGACGTTTCGGCTGCACATTGGCAGCCTTCTTCAGCTAAAAAAATAAAACTTATAAGTAAAAAAATAAATATACAATTTGCAAGTAAAAAACGGGCAGAAATGAGCGTAGTATATACATCAGGACAATAAATTTTAACCAATCTTATTTTCAAACAATGAAAATACGGTAGTTGGAAAGTAAACAGCATGTAGAAAGTAGTAAGTAAGCAGTACAACAAACTAATCAGTACAAAAAAGGAACATTTTTCATATAGTGAGAAAATACAATCTATTCTATAAGTGAATACAATTTATAAAAATTAATATATAGATACGTTCCACTAGAGAATGCCTAGGGGGGAGGGAGGAAGACCTCGAGGACAACTTAGGTAACCATGGTTGAATGTATGAGGGACAGCAACTACACAGGGGGTTTTATAGTTTTGACTGGGGGAGGGGTGAGGAAGCGGTAAGTCGGTGAAGATGAAAGAAGTGCAATTGCTAGGTTGTGAAGGCTGCCAATGTGCAGCCGAAACGTCCAAATACAGATTTCTTCCTGAAAGTCTGACGTTTTTCTCCTAGCCGAATCCCAACTATACCTTGTCTTCGTATCTCTGCAACGGCTTACTATCTCCATCTTCTTTATATATATATATATATATATATATATATATATATATATATATATATATATATATATATATATATATATATATATATATATTTGGGTACAAAAAACATGGACCGTCTGAGCAAGCAGAATGGGTTTTCTGCGAAATATTACCCAAATAAACCGCCCGCTATATATATATATATATATATATATATATATATATATATATATATATATATATATATATATGTGTGTGTACGGGTGTGTGTATACATATGTTTATATTTAGTTTTAAGCTAAAGGATTCAGGCACGACTGTATCCATTACTACTAACAAAGCTTCAAAGGATCATATTTTATTATAAATAAATAAATTTTTAAATAATAATTTTTTTATAAGTTGTTACCATTCAAACCAGTATCTTGTAAACGATAGATCGATGACTACCAAGCAACCTCGAAATCGCTTTCGATTTTTTTTATTTCGTATTTTTTTTAATTCACCCAAGCTTTGGAATGTCCAGCCCGCTTTCAAGCGAAAGGAAAAGGTTTAGTTAAACCCCGTCTTCAAAGAAGGATGTTTCCTCTTTTGCATGTTTGGGGCGCTGTAACACAATTCGACACTGATTTGGTAACATGGAATTGAACCGCCCTGTTGAAGGTTTTCGGGTGTGCTGATTCAAAATATGACATTCGTTTTTGCCGTATAGTACATCAATTTTTTAAAATATACGGCTTTTAAGTTGTTTTTTATAATACTGAAACTTAAAATTTGCTCTGTCTACAGAAATTTTTGTTGGCGTTCTGGTTTCTATAATTTTTAATACTTTTTGGGGTGGAGAATATAATGTTGGATTTCTGAGAAGTTGGTTCTTTTTTGTTTAAAATATATGTTTAGCCAAAAATAACAAAAAACAAAATTGCACTAAAATGCCAATTTTTCACAATTTTAAAATTTTTTTTTTAAAACTATAAAATTGGTAGGAATAATGTAATTGCTAATTTTGTTTCTCCTTTCAATGTCCTTTCAGAAACAGCTATTAGAATGCTCATAATTAGAAAAATGAGTTAGTAAAAAATAGTATTTATTACTGGAGAACCAGGCTGATTCTCTGCCTACTGTAGGCTGATTCTCTGCCTACAGTAGGCTGATTCTCTGCCTACTGTAGGCTGATTCTCTGCCTACAGTAGGGCCCAGCTTCATCATTAGAGCCCGGAAGTTAGGCAAAATGCCTTTTAGCACTTTCCTCCGAAGGAAAGTAGCTATTGAGGTTGGACTCATGACGGAATTTTTGAAAAATGTCTTCAAATCTTTATTGATCCTACTTAGTAGACACCGAAAATGACCCCCGTTAAAATTTATATACAGGGTGTCCCGTAAATGTCTAGTCATATTGAGAGGAGTTATAGAGGACCCTTAGGGGAACAAAAAATGTTCTATGGCGATTTCCCGAATTCTCACCCATAAGGGAGAAAACGTCGTTTTATTATTTTATCAAGACAAACGTGGTTTTTAAAAACATAATCGTTGTAGCTCCGTCCCAGGTGGTACTACTATAAAGGGAGTGAAACCAATCGAAAGCTGAGTAAAGTTACTATAAGACTAGTTGGAAGTAAACGTAAAAATGAATGAATGTAAGTATTTATATCTTACCAAAAAAGAAAGCTATTCTAAATTTCCTTACATTTTATTGATATTTCTTTCCAGCGTTACTCCTCAATGGGCAGGATCTGAGATTTACGGGTTTCAGAAAAACTTCCTCATTTAACCAGCTTTCCATTCATGTATCACAACCCTGTGTTATTGAAGTATTTGAACGGTTTAAGTACAAAAGTTATTAAAAAAAACATGGATCTGTGAAAAGAAAATTATATTTTTTTCTTCAGTTTATTCAAAAAGCTGAAGAGAAATATTTTTTTTATATATGTTTACATAAATATTAAGTAAATATTTACTTAAAACAATAAAAAAAATACTTCCTCGAATATAAAAAATTTCTTAAAACAGTAAATAAATAAAATACACATTTATTTTGAATTTATTAATTCAGGTAACTAATACTGGGTCCAGGAGGTGGCCATCTAATACTGGGGCCAGGAATGGACCCCAACCATACGTTAACCTCAAAAGTTACTATTTTTACCTAGATCACGCATTTGAACAAATTTTTACAGGTATTTATATTTAGAAAACAAATGCTTTACCTTAAATTGATACTGATGACTACGCTTGTGAAACTCACTGGGATTCTGAGCCCATGCGTTATTGTTGTGGTAATTAAAAATTCTATCCCTCATAAATAATATGTACATAGTCCTGTAAAAATGTTTTCAAATGCGTGATATAGGTAAAAATAATAATTTTTTAGGTTAATGTATGGTTGGGGTTCCTTAATGGCCGCCTCCTGGACCCAGTATTAGTTACCTGAATTAATAAATTCAAAATAAATGTGTATTTTATTTATTTACTGTGTTAAGATTTTTTTTTTATATCCGTGGAAGTAATTTTTTTTATTGTTTTAAGTAAATATTTACTTAATATTTATGTAAACATTTGTAAACAAAATATTTCCCTTCAGCTTTTTGAATAAATTGAAGAAAAATATATAATTTCCTTTTCACAGATCCATGTTTTTTTTTAAAACTTTTGTTCTTAAACCGTTCAAATACTTCAAGAACACAGGGTTGTGATACATAAATGGAAAGCTGGTTAAATGAGGAAGTTTTTCTGAAACCCGGAAATCTCAGATCCTGCCCATTGAGGAATAACGCGGGAAAGAAATCTCAATAAAATGTCAGGAAATTTAGAATTGCCTTCTTTTGGTAAGATATACATGCTTACATTCATTCATTTTTACGTTTACTCTCAACTAGTCTTATAGTAAATTTACTCAGCTTTCGATTGGTTTCACACCACCTGGGACGGAGCTACAACGATTATTTTTCTAAAAACTACGTTTGTCTCGAAAAAACAATAACACGAAGATTTCTCCCTTATGGCCGAGATTCGGGAAATCGTCATAGAACATTTTTTGTTCCCCTAAGGGTCCTTTATCACCCCTCACAATATGACTAGACATTTACGGGACACCCTGTATATATATATATATATATATATATATATATATATATATATATATATATATATATATATATGTGTCTGTTAACACGATAGCGGCCAGAGTTTTTGTTTTTTCGTCACGAAACTTGGTATATAGCATTCAATTAGCAAACGATTGAACGAGTTCGTTAACCACCAAAGTCGGTCTACCGGAAGGGGGGGGGGTTTACCCCGAACCCAAAACACTAATTTGAATATGTCAGCCGTAATATTTGTTATATTTCAACGAAACGTGGTATTCGTATTGGTGATATAGAGAGAAAAGTGAGATATAAAAATGAACTAAATCGGTTCATTAGGAGGGGGGGGGGGGGTTTACTCCGGACCCACAATACCAATTCGCCACTACCAGCCGTGATTTCTGGTATATTTCGACGAAACTCGGTATTCGTAGTGGTAATCTACAGGTAAATATGTGTTGTAAAAATAAACTAAATAGGTTCATTAGGAGGGGGGTTTACTCCGGATCCAAATTCCTAATATACTCATACCGGTCGTAATTTCTGCTGTATTGAAACGAAACGCGGTATACGTCGTGGGTAACTCATGAGAAAGAAGTGTAAAAATGAGCTGAATCGGTCAATCGGAAAGCGGGGGTTTAATTTGTATTATATTTCAATAGAAAAGCCCGCCAGAAGTAGGTTCACAAAGCCGCCGCAAGGAGCGCTTTGTATCTAGAGGGACTGTATCCTGTTCCTGCGTTAGATCAGAATACGATAATATGAGGTTTTTTGTATTTATTACGTAGTGTAGTAGGTACCATGTGTAAACATAACTCTGGAAGCAAATTAATAATTGATCAGTTACTCATTACAAATTTAAAAGAGAACTATTCATGTTTTTATTTTATTTATGTAGGATATTTTAAGCAAATTGTTCTGGAAAGCAGTCTACACTACCCAAATTCTGAGGAAAGTGCTTAGTTATGCAGCTCCTGCGTGACGGACTTTTTTTATCTGCATGGATATATTGAAGAATCAGATAGAAATAAATATGTTTCCGCGGATTTAGGAAGTGTCGAGACAATTTTTATTTTGCCTTTTTTAAGATTTAAAGCCTTTTTTTGCCTTTTTTGCTCGTTATGCAATTTTTTCTGCGAGTTAAACATTTTAAAAAAGTCCGTCTCGCAGGACTGCATCATCTTAGCGCGGTTCCGTTCATATTTCTAGTCTAATTTGGAAAGATTAAAATAGAAGCAGTTATTATTTTGGTTCCACCAGTCTTTTTTTTAAAATTAATTATTATAATGGCGTGTCAACCTTTAAGGTCACTAACGCCATTCCT
Source organism: Gonocerus acuteangulatus (assembly GCA_946811695.1). NCBI lineage: Eukaryota > Metazoa > Arthropoda > Insecta > Hemiptera > Coreidae > Gonocerus > Gonocerus acuteangulatus. Next base: position 91,266,769 of record OX328127.1, on the reverse strand, counting down.
GTGAGTAGTAAAGTCTTGAAAGGTCATGATTTACAATCTTACCTGGAAGGGTCGGCTACACTAGAAACAGACCCGCTAGTGACAAGGTCTTGGAATCATGGAAATCTATATTTCTAATAATAAATTGTTATTTTACTTAACCAGTTTTATTGTCATATACATTATCCAACTATAAGAAATTAAAAAATAACAAGAAATAAAACAGACAAAAAGAACCATTGGAATAAACGAAATCAATTAATTTAAAGCTTTAAGCACTTTTTTCTCCGATTGACATCGCCTAATTAAAACTTTCTTCAGAACCTTTTTTGTAGATAATTTAGTAAGCTTTCGAATGGTAATCTTCCGCTTCACAAGATTGTCAACGGTTTTCGAGATACTAACGAAATTATACAAAGTTACCAAAACTTTTTTTGTCTGTTAATAAAATATTTTATTCTAACCCTTCCTTTACTCTAAACGTAACAAAAATTTCAACATATTAGTGTTGATGAAACTCGAACATGCGAAAAATGTTTCAACTGTATCCCATAATTCTAAGTACCAATATCAAAGACAAAGAACCCTCCCTAGGAAGGACGCTAGGCAAATTGTTTTTCTTATTTTTCTTAACCTGTTTTATTTTCAAATACATTATCCAACAATAAGCAATTAAAAATAACAAGGAATAAAAAACAGACAAAAAGAACAGTTCGAATAAGCGAAATCAATTACTTTAAAGTTTTAAGCTCTTATTTCTCCGATTGACATCGCCTAATCAAAACTTTCATTAGAACCTTTTTTTTTAGAGCATTTAATAAGCTTTCTAATGGTATTCTTCCGTTTACCAAGATTCCCAACCTTTTTCGAGATATTAAGAAAAGTATACAAAGTTACCAAAACTTTTTATGTCTGTTAATAAAATATTTTATTCTAACCCTTCCTTAACTCCAAACGCAACCAAAATTTCAACATATTAGTTTTGATGAAAGTAGAACATGCAGAAAATGCTTCAACTGAATCCCCTGATTCTACGTACCCAAACCAAAAACGGTATTCAAAAAATATTTTTCCAATTTTCTCGAAAACGGTTAAAGCCTTGAAAATGGTTTCATTCGTTTTCCTAGCCCAGGAATCATATAAAACGAGTACTTAGAAGCTTATGAACTCAAACACGTAAGCGTTACGATTTTTTTTGCGCAAATTTCGCCCCAAACGCCATCTTCCGGTATATATATATATATATAAAAATTTGAACCACCGTTATTTTAGGTCTCTAGGGGTTCTGAAACGCGAAATTTTCTAGTCGGCACTTTCGGATTGTTTCATTGTATCAATCTTATAAGCGGGGTTCCTCCCTATGGGGGAGGGAGGAACCGCGCTAAAAGCACATAACGAATTTCGAATTTCAGTTCGTCGAAAACAAAAAAGGTTTCACAAATTAAATTACATTTTGCCGTCACAAATATTAATTCGAAAGCTTATTTTCCCAACCCGTGGATTGACCCTCTGTAAATAACAGAGCCTTCCTTGGCAGAAGGAATGCACAGGCATAATAATTAGGAGGAAAGAGAGAGGATGAGAGAAGTACGTCTCCTTCCTCACTCCCCTTTTGCTGTGACAATGGTGTAATTACCTGGTATTCCGGATTTAGAAATGATAAGATAATGCAGAGAAAGTTTTTCCATAATGAAAAACATTTTTTCCGAGAAGGTCTATGAGAGTTGATACTTTGAAAAAGCACCTTGTTGTTGCTTGTAAGAAGGGAAAGTAAGAGTAAGTACACTAATTCTGGGATAAATTGATAGCAAAGAAATGAATGAGTATTTAAAATACATATTTTCATTAATAATGAATGAGATTCCTCTTTCCCTTCACTCCTAATAAATGCCTATTTTAATTACAATACCGCCTATTTTCAGTATTTCAAGTGCCTTTTAGCCTGCCTATTTTAACCAAAAATAAATACCTATCTTCCGGGCTCTATTCATCATTCTTAATCCTCAACTAGGTATACTCCATATTACAGGCAAAATAGTATTTCGTTATCTTAATTCTGATAATGTTAAATTGTTAACTCTGCAAATTATTGTAACTCATAAAAAAATGTATGCAGATTATTATTATTTTGCAAAGGTTAGGTAGTTAGGGATGAATAAAAAGGGGCTATGCTTTTAAAATGTAATATTCGTTTAATATACATTTCTGTATGAGCGAAGTAGGTATAACATTAGAAAAGTTTCTTTTTAGCACTTTCCTCCGAAGGAAAGTAGCTATTGAGGTTGCACTCATGATGGAATTTTTGAAAAATTTCTTCGAATCTTTATCGATCCTACCTAGGAGGCACCGAAAATGACCTCCGTTAAAATTTATATATATATATATATATATATATATATATATATATATATATATATATATATATGTCTGTTAACACGATAGCGGCCAGAGTTTTTGTTTTTTCTTCACAAAACGTGGTATATAGCGTTCGAAAAGCAAACGATTGAACGAGTTCGTTAACCACCAAAATCAATCCACCGGGAGGGGGGGGGGGGTTTACCCCGGACCCGAAACACTAATTTGACCATACCAGCCGTAGTTTTTGTTATATTTCAACGAAACTCGGTATTCGTTATTTTGATCTAAAGAGAGAAATACGTTGTAAAAATAA
>OX328127.1:91249119-91259119 GCA_946811695.1 Gonocerus acuteangulatus | reverse complement strand
GACATATACATCTGACAGGAAACCTAGATTCCAGCCTCCTATTCACTCCTGTCTTGCCAGCCGTTCACTAATACTCGTTCCTTTGTACGACTCCAACTAGCTTATTAGTTTTCATTGATTCACCAGTAACATTCGAAAACATTCAATTAGTAATCTCCACATTTTATTACGTTACTTTGTTATTATATTGATTTTTTTTTAGTAACTTTATTTCCGTACACTTTATTATTAATTTGTTATATTATAAATCGTAAATTTCGTTAATTTTATAAGGAATTCAATACATTATATTTACTTAGCTAAATTGATCAATCGTTGTTGAGGTTATTATTTATTTAATTTTCAATTTTTTATTTTTTAGAATAATTAACTCTCCAGGCTGGGATATAAAGCCAGATCCTTCTCTCGTTCAGCGCATAGGCCCGACAATTATCCTTTATAGAAGGTCTCCCGTGGTCTAGTGGCTAGCGCCTTGGATTCATTAGCGGGAGATGGTGGGTTCGATTCCCACCTCCGGCAGGAATTTTTCTCATCTCAGGGCTTGCTGGGAAAATTCCTCGCTGCACCCTGGATATCGACGAAAATGACCTAGATGTAGATGCGCCGTAAAAAAAAAAAAAAAAAAAAAAAAAAAAAAAAAAAAAAAAAAAAAAAAAAAAAAAAAAAAAAAAAAAAAAAAAAAAAATTATCCTTTATTACACACATACATATATATATATATATATATATATATATATATATATATATATATATATTATACTCATACCAAATGCGGGTGACGATATTAGTGCATAGGACTTGCAGACACGAATTAAATTCCTCCTTGCATGATTACTGTAAGGAGAAAATATATATATATATATATATATATATATATATATATATATATATATATATGTGGCATGATGTATTTTTAAAAAATTAAAAACTTCTTCTATGAGCGCAACCTCAAAATCTATCTTGTTTCCGAGTGAAAATGAATAACAATAATGGGGAAAGTTGATACGTGCAGTATCCAAAAGGATGGCACTCGTACTTTAAATAAACTCCCAAGATGGAGGGTTACTCCAAAGTGGAAAACAGGAATGGGGAAAGTTGAATCCCTTGTATCACTTCGTTTTTTTTTCTATTTTGGTTTTATTTTTAATCCATTTATACCAAATGTGTATTCATGTCTATTTTAATTATTAGGGATAACTACTCTATCATCATTAAGTGTTAATGTGATTTTTTAAGTTTAATGTGATTTTGGAGAATGGCCTTCTAGCAGGTGTAACAGACGAGAAGAAGTAGGCCTCTGCCGGCTGAGGATAGGCCATTCCCTACTGACTCACTCATACCTTATGACACGACAAGACATACCAATATGCCAATACTTCAATACAACACTTACTGACAGACTGCAGACTCAGGCAAAACACTGACTTACCATCAAACATGCATGAATTACTTTCAGATGACAGCAAACATATTACAGAAATATTCCAATTCCTTTCCAACATCAAAATCTAGCGACGCATTTTTCTTTTCTCCACCTGTTTTAATTGTTTATTTTTGTTATATATAATATCAATTTATTCTTCTTTCTTTTATTTGTCTCTTTATTTTTCTTTTTTCGCCTTTTCTCCCCCATTTTTTTCTTTCCTTCTTTTTATTTATAGAAATAAATATCACTGAGTGAGATCCTGAAATATCACCACAGAATTAATTTACTTCTCTCTCAGCTATTTATAGAAATAAATATCACTGAGTGAGATCCTGAAATATCACCACAGAATTAATTTACTTCCCTCTCAGCTATTTATAGAAATAAATATCACTGAGTGAGATCCTGAAATATCACCACAGAATTAATTTACTTCTCTCTCAGCTATTTATAGAAATAAATATCACTGAGTGATATCCTGAAATATCACCACAGAATTAATTTACTTCTCTCTCAGCTATTTATAGAAATAAATATCACTGAGTGAGATCCTGAAATATCACCACAGAATTAATTTACTTCTCTCTCAGCTATTTATAGAAATAAATATCACTGAGTGAGATCCTGAAATATCACCACAGAATTAATTTACTTCTCTCTCAGCTATTTATAGAAATAAATATCACTGAGTGATATCCTGAAATATCACCACAGAATTAATTTACTTCTCCCTCAGCTATTTATAGAAATAAATATCACTGAGTGAGATCCTGAAATATCACCACAGAATTAATTTACTTCTCCCTCAGCTATTTATAGAAATAAATATCACTGAGTGAGATCCTGAAATATCACCACAGAATTAATTTACTTCTCTCTCAGCTATTTATAGAAATAAATATCACTGAGTGAGATCCTGAAATATCACCACAGAATTAATTTACTTCTCTCTCAGCTATTTATAGAAATAAATATCACTGAGTGATATCCTGAAATATCACCACAGAATTAATTTACTTCTCTCTCAGCTATTTATAGAAATAAATATCACTGAGTGAGATCCTGAAATATCACCACAGAATTAATTTACTTCTCTCTCAGCTATTTATAGAAATAAATATCACTGAGTGAGATCCTGAAATATCACCACAGAATTAATTTACTTCTCTCTCAGCTATTTATAGAAATAAATATCACTGAGTGATATCCTGAAATATCACCACAGAATTAATTTACTTCTCTCTCAGCTATTTATAGAAATAAATATCACTGAGTGATATCCTGAAATATCACCACAGAATTAATTTACTTCTCCCTCAGCTATTTATAGAAATAAATATCACTGAGTGAGATCCTGAAATATCACCACAGAATTAATTTACTTCTCCCTCAGCTATTTATAGAAATAAATATCACTGAGTGAGATCCTGAAATATCACCACAGAATTAATTTACTTCTCTCTCAGCTATTTATAGAAATAAATATCACTGAGTGAGATCCTGAAATATCACCACAGAATTAATTTACTTCTCTCTCAGCTATTTATAGAAATAAATATCACTGAGTGATATCCTGAAATATCACCACAGAATTAATTTACTTCTCTCTCAGCTATTTATAGAAATAAATATCACTGAGTGATATCCTGAAATATCACCACAGAATTAATTTACTTCTCTCTCAGCTATTTATAGAAATAAATATCACTGAGTGAGATCCTGAAATATCACCACAGAATTAATTTACTTCTCTCTCAGCTATTTATAGAAATAAATATCACTGAGTGAGATCCTGAAATATCACCACAGAATTAATTTACTTCTCTCTCAGCTATTTATAGAAATAAATATCACTGAGTGATATCCTGAAATATCACCACAGAATTAATTTACTTCTCTCTCAGCTATTTATAGAAATAAATATCACTGAGTGAGATCCTGAAATATCACCACAGAATTAATTTACTTCTCCCTCAGCTATTTATAGAAATAAATATCACTGAGTGAGATCCTGAAATATCACCACAGAATTAATTTACTTCTCCCTCAGCTATTTATAGAAATAAATATCACTGAGTGAGATCCTGAAATATCACCACAGAATTAATTTACTTCTCTCTCAGCTATTTATAGAAATAAATATCACTGAGTGATATCCTGAAATATCACCACAGAATTAATTTACTTCTCTCTCAGCTATTTATAGAAATAAATATCACTGAGTGATATCCTGAAATATCACCACAGAATTAATTTACTTCTCTCTCAGCTATTTATAGAAATAAATATCACTGAGTGAGATCCTGAAATATCACCACAGAATTAATTTACTTCTCTCTCAGCTATTTATAGAAATAAATATCACTGAGTGAGATCCTGAAATATCACCACTGAATTAATTTACTTCTCTCTCAGCTATTATTGATTTTACGAGCTTCGAAACAACGGCGACTTGCTCTTTTTTTTTTAAGATACAGTAAAAAATACAAATTTATATGTTCACAATTATCAGTAACTTATAGTACTAAATACAACAAAAGTTTGAAAAGAGCATACGACAAAAGTTAGTAGGTTTGTGTTAAGAATTATGTGCTAAACATTATTTAGAGCCTTGCTATTTGAAATAATAATAATAATAATAATAATAAGTCTTTATTTATATATGTACAAATATTAATTATAATGAAAATAAAATAAAAATAGCTGTAAACCTTATATATATATGTACAATATAGACCTTCCCGCTAGGGAGTTTAAAGTCTTTTAACGGAGACTATCCGGACCTAGTTGTGTAGAGTTCGCGAGCCCTTGTCCTCCAGTAGTCCCTGTCCTTGGCTTTTCTGCTCCAGGTCGAGCCTTCCAACTTCCTAAATATGTCGGCCCATCTTCTTTTCTGCCTCCCTCTTCTCCTTTTATTGTGAAGCGGAACCCATTCGATAACACACTTCGCCCAGCTTGTGTCATTCTTCCTTAGAATATGACCTGCCCATATCCATTTCATTTTATGCGCATAGTTAATCATGTCTACGGTGGTCATCCTCTTTTTAAGTACTGTATGCCTTACCCTGTCACTTCTCTTTACGCCCAGCATACTTCGCTCCATTGCCCTCTGGCACACTCCAATCTTGCTTTCCAGTGCTTTTGTGAGAGACCATGTCTGGCAACCATAAGTCAGTACTGGGACAATACAGCTGTTAAATACAATAATTTTTAAATCAGTACTAATGTTGCCCTTCATTATTGGGGGGGGGGGAACCTGGGTCCTCCAGTTCACTAGTCGAGTGCTCTACCACTGAGCTAACCTCCCCCCCCTCCAACATATATATGTGCAACATACGCATATGTATGTACTAACTCAAAAAGTGTTCAAATGTCCGTTTCCTGCCAAATGGCTTTATATGTATGTAAGAAGAAAATGTATTTGAGTACATGTAAATGTACATTCCGTTGATGATTTTAAGTTCTATGTTTTTTTTCTTTTGTAGGTAGGACGATTTTTCACGATCCCTGGAAGATCGATTCATCAAGAGTTAACTGTATATATATATATATATATATATGTGTGTGTGTGTGTATAAATTTGGGATCCAAGTTTGCGGATGAAATATATTTATTTTATGTAAATGTAATTTTATTACTTTTATGAGGTTTGAAGTGTGGCAGAAAATTAGACTTTTGTATAAATTTGAAATTTAAACGCTGGGAAGGAATTGTTTAGAGAAGCTTATGACGTTGATAGACAAGGAATGTGAGACGTGAGAGTTATTGGGTTAAGGTTGACGTAGCGGTAAGGTTGCTGGCCTTGGTGGAGGTCGTTTTGTGTGGGCGTTGGGCCTTTCGTGTTGAAATTATTAAAACATTGGTGTCTTTGAAAAGAAGCAGACTGGAAATATTTACAGGTTGTTTTTTTTAAATTGCTTTAAAGGTTCTTTTACTGAATATTAATTTCTGAACATGTAAAATAATAGTAATAAATAAAAAAATGTGAAAGGTATTAAGTTTGGAGTGGCTGTGGTAATCATGATGGCTGTGGTAATCATGATGGCTGTGGCTAATCATGATGGCATGTACATAGGTTTGTTTTGAATTCTCCTATCTATATAACCTTCCTCATATTGTTACAACTGAAGTTATCATTATTTTTTATTTTGTAGCAAAGATTTAACCCACGAGAGAATGAAATTTTATTCGCCATGAAGCACATATTTACAGTTGATTATAACTGTAAAATTAATTGCAACAGAACAAAATGGCAACGAATGTTTGCTTGTTTGAAGTAGAGTCTTCTGAGCAGTAGTCGAAGAGTGAGTACGTTTTCATTCAAGAATGAGGATTAAGAATTATCCACTGCTTGTAAGTTGGCTACTGTCAGTTTCCTGTCCTGTGTGATGCCTAATCTATTCCATTTCTTCGAGGTGTTGTTAACATTTTTCATGCAATACTAAAAAAAAAAAAGAAAAGAAAAAGTTCATTTCAATCCTATGCTTTCCAAATGTCACCAGTTCTGCGCTAAGATGACGCAGTTCCTGCGGGTCGGATGTTTTTTGTTATGGCTTTTGAGTATGTATTAGTGTTACAGATGTGTAATTATTGGACTCCTAATTGTTATAAACTTCTCTTGAGATTTTTTTTTTAAAGTATTCCAAACCATCAAATTATTCATAGCTGCTTGAGAATAGGAAATTAAAGCAAGTTATATTCTTAGAGAATAAAAACTCAGCGAGAGAAGAAATCATTTATTTACTCTACAGTTCTTCATAACTTTCTCATTTCATTCTTTAAGTTCTAAAAAAAAAAACTGTAGTAATTTATTTAAAGGAATTCGACGAATCAAGAAGAAAGGATACAAGGATTTCGCTTTTTTGCCTTTATTATTATTAATTTTTGTTCTCGAGGAATTTGGATTTTCAGATTGGACTCATGAATTGTTTAAAGATACATTGATCCTATCTCCTGCACTGAGAAAAAAAAACAGGCTGCTCGCATCTACTTTCAGGCTGCCGGCAGCCTGAAAACTGTGACTCGGTTTTAGGACATTTTAGTCTAAAATAGGATTCCACATATTTTAGCCTAAAATAGGATTCCACTTGTTAGAGTGCCCGCATTTTATAATAGAGTGCTGGAATGCTAATTCTGCATCCTATAGTAGAGTTCTCACACCCAAAGCTAGCATCCAACAATAGAGTACCCAGCACTCTACTTTCAAGTGCGTACCCCTAGACTTTAGATTGCTGGCACTCTGATACTGGCTCTAGCAGCCTACCCATATAGGCTGCGAGCATCCTGATGTTTGCTTCCTGTATCCTACCCCTATAGGCTGCTAGCATCCTATATGGATGGGTTATATTGACCCCATCCAAATAGGATGCTAGCAGCCAACAGAGAGATGACTTTATTATATGGATAAAAAAGAACAAAGGTAAATTCAGAGTAATAATAATGAGACTTTATTTGGGTGTAATTTACATATACACTTCTTAACAAGTAGATATTTACAAGTAGGTAAGAGGTATACACTTTTTAACAAATATAGATAGTTACAAGTATTAGGTATTAGGTACAATGTACTTATGAACAATATTGAACAAGTAGGTCTAGAAATAAAATATTTTTTTTGTTTTCATGACACTTATAGCCGTATTCATGAAGCCGAAGACAGTTGATTTCAGCATCTGTTCAAACAGAAACAAAAAGAAATTTTTATTAATAATAAAAGAAAAGTTGTTGTTGTTGTGTTTTATATAATTAAAAAGAAACATAAATAGGCATTTTTTCTAGTTTAAAATGTCGCAGTAAATTCAAAGCTGCCAGGGAATTACAAAATAAATATAAAATAAGGTTTTTGTCTATGGATATGATCATAAATGAAGGAACTCTAGAAACAGAATGGAAACCAAAATAAAAGTCTGCTAATATAATTTTGAACTAATATTCTAGCCGCATTCTAGGAACGTATAAAAAAGACGTCCATCAGTTCTCAGCTTACCAGGCTTATTGAACTCCATCTTCAGTTGGTTCTATACCCGCAGCACCATGTTATATTAAGGGAATATATTCTTGAAAAACAAACGCAACTTTCTTCATTCTATTGTATATAACATCTGTTTTTAAATTTAATAATAAAAACAAGAGCCTGTATGCATTCTACATTTAAGTTCCTTTACAGTTAAAGAATCCTATATTATTTATTTAAATATTAACGTCCATTTATTATTAACTACGAATTTTAGGACGGGTTATCTATAGGTTACCACCCTTTTCTAGCCAGGATAGGGGTGATGCCTTTTCTTTTTTCGAAAGAAAAGCCACCACCCCTAGTGGGAATCGAACCCTCGACCTTTGGCACGGAGTGTTAAGAGCCCACGCCTTAACCCTCACGGCTACGGGTCTCCGGAATCCTATATAAGACAGCAGGTATTGGAAGCCTAAAGCGGGATGCAGACTGTACCGCCAGAACAGAGTTCAGGCTCTTGTTTTTATTATTAAATTTAAAAACAGATGTTATATACAATAGAATGAAGAAAGTTGTGTTTGTTTTTCAAGAATATATTCCCTTAATATAACATGGCGCTGCGGGTATAGAACCAACTGAAGATGGAGTTCAATAAGCCTGGTAAGCTGAGAACTGATGGAAGTCTTTTTGTATACCTTCCTAGAATGCGGCTAGAATATTAGTTCAAAATTATATTAGTAGACTTTTATTTTGGGTAATACTGAAGGAGAGTGTCCTCAGCACCGATTTTCTTCAAAATTTGCACTATAACGTATTTTGATGCACTAAACACGAATCCGTTGAAAAAAAAAGTTGCTCGCAACTAGGAAAGAAGTTATTAAGCACTAAAGTTCACTGTTATGGAGGTTATAAAAGACGGGGTAAACAGCTTATATGTAAACACGCGCCTGCGCAATAGTCCTTAATGACGAAGTGTAATTGAAATTTAGACTCACCTGTGGTAGCTGACTTGGTCGTAAACTGTCGCTTTTGGGCATACGTGCTATGCGTTTCCGCTCGCTCCGCTCGCTCAAGAAAACATCAAAACCCCTAGTCAATCCAACTCGCAGAAATGAAAAGAATTCTATGGCCCTAAAGTCGTCGCAAGGCAGTCTTCCCTAACCTTCATAACAGTGAACTTTTTTTTAAATAACTTCTTTCCTAGTTGCGAGCAACTTTTTTTTTCAACGGATTCGTGTTTAGTGCATCAAAATACGTTATAGTGCAAACTTTGAAGAAAATCGGTACTGAGGACACTCTCCTTCAGTTTTACCTTATTTTGGTTTCCTTCATTTATGATCATATCCATAGACAAAAACCTTATTTTATATTTATTTTGTAATTCCCTGGCAGCTTTGAATTTACTGCGACATTTTAAACTAGAAAAAATACATATTTATGTTTCTATTTAATTACATAAAACACAACAACAACTTTTCTTTTATTATTAATAAAAATTTCTTTTTGTTTTTGTTTGAACAGATGCTGAAATCAACTGTCTTCGGCTTTATGAATACGGCTATAAGTGTCATGAAAACAAAAAAAAATATTTTATTTCAAGACCTACTTGTTCAATATTGTTCATAAGTACATTGTAAATAAAGTCTCATTATTATTACTCTGAATTTACCTTTGTTCTTTTTTATCCACATAATAAAGTCATCTCTCTGTAGGCTGCTAGCATCCTATATGGATGGGGTCAATGTAACCCATCCATATAGGATGCTAGCAGCCTATAGGGGTAGGATACAGGAAGCAAACATCAGGATGCTCGCAGCCTATATGGGTAGGCTGCTAGAGCCAGTATCAGAGTGCCAGCAATCTGAAGTCTAGGGGTACGCACTTGAAAGTAGAGTGCAGGGCACTCTTTTGTTGGATGCTAGCTTTGGGTGTGAGAACTCAACTATAGGATGCAGAATTAGCATTCCAGCACTCTATTATAAAATGCGGGCACTCTAACTAGTGGAATCCTATTTTAGGCTAATATGTGTGGAATCCTATTTTAGACTAAAATGTCCTATTTCAAAATACTGGCACTGAGTCACAGTTTTCAGGCTGCCGGAAGGCTTTTTTTTTTTTCTCCGTGTGGATACCGAAAATGACAACCAGTTACTTTTTTCTCTTTCGCTCTCTTTTTAGAGCGGTTCCTCCCTCCCTCCATTGCGTTTCAAATTTGCGCTTCAGAACCCCTAGAGAACAAAAATAACGGTGGTTCAAATTTGTATATATATATATATTTATATTTATCTGTTAGCTCTCTAGGTCCCAGACAAATGGTGTGATTTTGATCAAATTTGGTACAAAAATCTTTGGTCTAATTTGAAAGGGCAAGTCCGTTAACCAACAGAATCCGCCCACTAATAGATTACTAAGACAAGTATTTATACAGGAGAACTAGAAGAACATCCTCATTCTCAGACTAAGCCCTGAGGAAGCTGGCAGTATGACTAGCGAAAACGTCGGCAAAGAAGTCTGTGTCACGGTCAATACCAGAAGACTATAATATTTGTAATAACTCGGACCGTGGAAGCCTAAGAGTTAAATTTCGTATATTTTCTTTAATATCTCGAAAAGGGTTGGGA